>JAMKCH010061236.1:0-100922 GCA_023653785.1 Ophioderma brevispina
CGATACACTCTAATATTAACACAAGCCCTATTATACTGTATTATACACCGGCCAAACCACATTGCACTCCTGGTTCTGATATTCCAAGTTTAGAATTCATAGCCAAATACCACTGGTTAGCGCGCTTTCTCTGTCACTGCATTGCTTCCTCTTACGCAACACCAATGCTATTTCGACTATTTTAATTTTGTCATTTGAACGCAAAGGGTCTACTCCCCAAATTACATAATTGTTTTCAGATCAGTGAATCAAGGCCGCTACAAAAACAATCTCAAACGTTGAATAAACTACTTCCAATTACATTGATACCAACAAATCTAAAAATTATATATGAGACTTTGTTAAAGTACGTCCACCAAACATACACATTGTGCAGTTGTAAAGCAATAGGCCTACTCACGAATTTTTTCATTATAGATATGCAGAAATGTAGAGTTGGGGTATTCATTGGGGTATGTTAAAATTTCTTGGGCATGATTTTGAAAAATTACACAATATTCCGATTTTGTTTATTATGGTACGGGGGGGGGGGCGCTAAGTTCATCATTTTATTGGTTGCCCTTAGCAGTGATAAGCATGATAAGCGTTAAGAAGTTTCATTTCGAAATGTAAACATACCTAACACTGAACAATCGCCCCATGCTCCCTTTTTCATTCGCAACCAGATGCCATATTTTTGCAATGTTATAAATACGTTCTCTGATATTAGTTATTTATGTAATAATACTACAAATATAAGGGTAACTTGAATACTTCAATGGGACCCTCTCACATTTTAAGATAAGGCAATTTCTCACAGGGTGGGGATCCGATCACGATCTTATTTTTTTCCTATGACGTTTTCTCTCTCACACGCATGGAGCATATCACCAAAACGTTGAGCGGAATCAGTCAGCCGTTTGGGTAAAAGCAAAAATGTGCTCTAATTAAATTGGGCAATAGGCCATTGTTAGATTGGTATATCCTTTATATTGCATGAAGCATTATGTACATGATATCGAAAGAACCATTCCTGGGCCTAAAACTGACAAGAGAAAAATATGAAACTTTCTTCTGATACCACATACTTAATTTTGAGGTGGCGTGGTTCCCTATCGTCTTGGGACCCTATTACCCGGAAGTAGTATCGATTGTTATATTATTAGATGAAAGGCAGTATTTTTCTCAGTGTCGTCCTGAACTTTGATCCCTCAAATCCATTCATTCCCGAGATATAAAAAAAAAGCACCGTTTTAATGGTTACCATCAATATGGGAGCACAGAGGGGGGAGAGAGGGGTAAGTTGAGCCCCACAGGGTAAGATGAGCCACCCCTCTAAAAAAAGATAAGACTCAGTTATTTCACTTTACACTACTGATCCATTAGTACATTGCATAACTTGCACATACATGGAAGAGTTGCACTAAAAAGTTCAATTTTTGGGCACTTTTTTAACTTTCTGTAAAAATGATTTTTGTCGAAAATTAATTCCCGCTACAAGGATGAAAGCTTAATGGCACTTTTTTGTGTATTGAGGGTGTGGATGTGAACATAACTTCAGAAAACTGATTGTAACTCAACAAGTTTTCAGATAGTTTGAAGGAGCTAGAGGCTTGCTTTTTTACTTAAATGGTCCCTATGGGGTAAGTTGGCAACCTGGGCATGGGTTAAGTTATCATAGGAAAATATCCACAATTTTTTCTCCCCAAAAAATTCCAAGTAGATCACCATCAAAAATTATTTATTTACAACTTTTAGACTAACTTTCACTATAGCAAACATTTTTTGGTAATACCTTGCAAACAAAAAAAATTTGAAAAGGGCAAAATTGGATTTAAATGCTATGACACATATATTGTGCATTTCTATGGATGCTCAACTGGGACCCCCATGACCGGTCTTCAACTTACCCCACCTCTGTGGTAAGTTGACCAGTTTACAAAATATTTTTGGCATCTCACTGAGGAACATCAAAAATATTGGTCAAAATTTGTGATACCTAAATCAAGTAAACATACACATGTTTCATTTGTAACACTGCATTTGCCTCCTACTATATTCTCTGAGCAGAATGAAACAAAATGTAAAAAGTGGCTCAACTTAACCCCGTCTCTCCTATTGAATAGGCTTTGGAATATATATACTTCTACGCATAAAAACCGCAAGTTGTTTCCCATGGTATTTTGTGGTCGTAGTTGCAAGTTCCAGGCTCCTCATTTCAGTAGAGACCACCATGACATAATCGTAAGCAAGCACCTTTAAGTGGAAACGAGTGTCGATCGGTTAACGCATACTTTCGATCCATCCTTCACAGCCGATATTCCTCATTGCCAAATCTTGGTGTGATCAAATGATAAAATCTTGTGGAACTACTCAATTCGCGTTGAAGCATATTAGTAATATAGCAGTATAATGTCAATGGAATTAAGAATACACTTGTGGGTGGTCCAGGCTTAGTTTATTCATATTAATAAATACGATTTCTCGCAAATCTAGGCTATATGTAATAATACCCAAGTACATTGACAGGGAAATGTAAAGTCAACCGAGGATTAAATCTATTTATGGCTATCAACAGCGAGCTGTTAAAAGATTTAGTTCAAATTGACAGGGCAAACTGCGTTTATGTTGAGTAGTGTAAGCTAGTGTATTTTTTAAATAGTTTTTAACTGGTGAATCAATATGATAAAATCTTAAACCCCTGACACTACCTTACTTCCATACAGCATTCTTCATTTTAATAACAAGTTGAAATGCATAGGAGGGAACTGTAGTGAAAGAGTGTGCGCTTCCGGATAAAACTTTGAATTTTTACATACAAGTACTTTTGGCATGGATAGTCCATAAAATTGATGGAAGCACTTGCCAACCACCCTTAATGGACCCCAGCTTGGGTTTCAAGGTTATATACAGGGGTCAAAATTTTAAAATGCTGCAATCATGTTGAAAAGCACATGACACTCTTTCTCAGATTACAAGGATTCTAAAAATCTATGGCCTAATTTACTCTATCTATGGCCTATAGTTTCGGAGTTATGGGGTAAAAACTGTAAAATGGTGAAAAAATTAAAAATGGTGTGTACATGGGTCAAAAGTTAAAAGTTGTTTTGATTCACGTATGTGGTGCAAATTGTTTCCCTAGCTTAAAGAATTGAAATAAGAAATATAGTTTGCCTTATCTTTATGCTTAGATTTTACGTTATCCAACAAAATAGGTCACAGGTCAATATAGAATCCAATAGCTGCCAATTTTGGTTAATAACTAAACACGAAAGATGGCATAACTATTCTTATATTTCATTCTATGAGCTGAACCAACAATTTGAACCATGTTTTACCAAATTTGGAGCAACTTTTTATTTTTGACCCCTGTAGAAAACCTAGAAACAAAATCGCTTTTTCTTCATCACTCACATTTCACCATTTTTAACATTTTTTATACCCCATACTTCCCACCCTAACTCTAAACATACATTTTGGGAAAAACCCAGACGAACATCATGGTGTGCTTTTCAACATAATCGGAACATTTTAAATGTTTACTCCTGTGTAACCTTGAAATCCAAGCTGGGGGCCATGAAAGGGGTGTGGCAAGAGCTTCCATCAATTTTATGGATTATCAATACATAAAGTACTTGTGTACCAAAATTCACAATTTTATCCGGATTTGCACACTCACATGAGACCTGTTCACTATAGTCCCCTACTAGCAGTTTCTAAATAAGCACTAGCCCTCTTCAGCCCTATACAGCAATTCTTACCATGTTGCCGAATGACTTAAAAATCACGCAAGTTCCATTGAGCAACTTCGCCGCGGTAGATAGTGCGCGCTCATGTGATTTAAGGGGTTTTGATAATGTGCTTCTGAGTGATCTGGGGATCGGAAACTTTACGAAAACTATATAAAAGTAGCACTATATAAATAACATATTCATACACATGCTGCATGAGACAAGACTTAGTTGCTCCTAATCAAATGTTTTGTGGGTATATCTTCTCCTGAATACATTTTAAAGCTTTAAGAAAAGAAATTGCGTATTTTTGGAAATTAATAAATTTAGATAAGTGGAAGGTCGGAAATGTAATTCTTTCACCATGTCCACACAGGAGGTTAACACTTAAGGGACAATGGAGGGGGGTTCCTAGGGACCCTCAAAATTTGTTTTCGCGCTCGAGTCGCTTTACGCGTGGGATTTTGTGCCGAATTGTCTGACTTTTAAATGAGCTTCTTTTCATACCAAAAAAAAAAAAAAATCGGCCAAGCCGTTAATGAGTTAATTAGGGGGGGTCCCACGGAACCCCCCCCCCCCCTTGGGCACTAACGGAAGTCAACTGAGAATATTTTTTAAAAATCAAAGAACCAAACCATTTTTTTGCTGATATATGTTCACACATACATATAAATACATATTAGTAACCAATTAATAGTAACATTAAAAATAATCAACCCTTTGTGTGCTGAAAACAATTTCATTGTGGACGTTGCTAAACCGTTACTGTACAAAGTCTATGGGAAAATGATGTGTATTTTGTACACCCGTCAATACAGGATTCCTAACCACTGCAGTTTTGTGTTTATACATAATGCTTCTAGATTAATATCCACATACAATAAGTTTTCACAAGTTTATGTAAGCGCAAGGCTCATTTTAATTTTCCGTCCTTTTGGCCCATTTTTCGAGTGTTTTGAAAAAATGTTTTGCCTTAGTAATATGCAGCCCAAATAACAATTTTCATTTTTATTGCTGATGATGGGTTGTCTTATGACCCTTCAGTAGTTTAAATTTCATACAAAAAAATCCTTCGGAAGTGGTTTCCGTCCTCCCCCCCCCCCGCCTTGGGCACTAACGTGAGTGAAAACCCCCGGTCACTACTTAGTGTTAAGCCACTATCGCGCGATTTTTTTCAAAAGTAAACAAACAGGGCCCCGATTTTTCATCAAAGTGTCATTTTTTTGCACTGGTTGTGTTGGAAATTGTTGTACGGAAAGACCCCTGTAAGGGCTCAGGTAACCGCGCCTGTATTTGTCAAGAAATGATGAGTTTTATGCTTTGTTTTTACTAATAAAAGTCGGGATCCGACTTTTGTTTCGGCGCAGAAACAGTCGTAAATGGCATCTTCATGACCGCTGTAAATGGTTTTAGTGTCCTTTTTTTCACAATGAACATTAATATAAGGTGTTGATATGACCTAACACTAGCACTTTAAAGAGACAAATGGTCATTTTGATTTTTGGGAAAAAAATGCTGATAGTGGCTTTTAAAGCACATAAATCATTTTGTAAATTGAGGCTGTGCAGATTTACACTAGCTTTCGTTCGCCCCTGTCCCGCTCAATGCACATGCACAGCAGCCTGGGTGCATCTACGAATGCTGTAGTATCATCTGTGTTCAAGTATGACAAAAATGGCGTAGGTTTCAAGACCGGGGTATCCTGTGCTGCAATTCTTTAGAAAAATTGACATTCAAAAAAATGTATGTAGCACAGTGAATAGTTTAAGAAGCTTATTTATTGCACGCCGCGCCACGCCGCTGCACATAAGAAAGAAGTTGCCCCTGTAGATTTCCATAGATTAGGCCACCACGCTGTTTTGGCTTCCGAATCAATTTGTCTTTCATTCCGGTTGTAGAAGTAACTATAGTCCGGCGTACTCACATCCGGCTACAACGTAAAGAATAGGGCACTCAATTCAGTTGACGCTTCACGCACATTAGTTTCCCTTTATTCCGTTATCGTCCCGACTATGGTTCCCGCCGGACTGTATCTGCTTTCACACCGAATTCCCACGAAGATGCCGAACAAAATAAAGTTTGTGTCTACGAGTTGCCTATCAAAAGTTTGCTTGTTTGTTTATCATTGGTTGTTCGTTTGTTTGTTAACACTTACCTGCTAAGGGGTTTGCACTTCCGTTAGTGCATAAGGGGGGGGGCTCCTAGGGACCCATTCATTATATAACCACTTTCCCAAGGAATTTTTAGATGAAAGCCCCACGGATGGAGGATGTACAAAGGCAATCAACAATTAAGAAATAAAACTGAAAAAAAATTGTTCAGTAGGAAAACTAGGGGCAAAACATTGATTTTAATTTTGCGTCAAACTGTGGCGAAAAGACCCTAAATATCGTTTTCTTACTTCTCTCTGCATTTTCTACGGCACTGATTCACCTAGACTTTTGCTGATTGCTTAATTGGTGAAGGATGAACTATAATTGTAACATATTAAACACAAATAAAATGTCTCGTGCCATTTTATATTTTTAGGTTTACTTGTATAATTTACCATAGGTTCCTACAGTCAAACGATATAACGATGTATATAAAATATTAGACACCATTGGCCTACTATACTTTCCAAGAATTTTTGATTAATTATTTACTTTGTTTATGTCACTAGGGTTTATGCATGATGAAATCAGAATCACAAGTAACACTATTAGATTTTAATTTTTGTCATGGGGCACTTCCGTTAGTGCATAAGGGGGGTTCCTAGGACTCATGCTAATTAACGCGAAAACGACGCGATGGATTTGATTTTTTTTTTGCACCATGCCCGCGCACTAAAAGTTAGACAAATACAAAAAATTATAAACCAAGTTTTGCGCGTTAAAAAACGCCGGCCGAAAAACCAAAAATGGGTCCCTAGGAACCCCCCCCCCCCTTATGCAGTTAAGTGTTAATATGTTATTTCAACCACAATTTAAATGCAAACACATTTGTAAGGTACTGATATACCAAACACCGAAATGTACATTATGGAAAACATCATAAATAAATGGCCCAACTCACCTGTTCAAACTACAATGGTAAAAGGAAAGCCATCTTTTCCCCATTGTCACCATAGGCCTACTGCCAACTACTTACAACAGAATATTTTACACTTTGGTTAAAGCATAGAGGAGCTTGTTCACTACTCATCATGCGTGGAGACCGTGGATCCATTAACCATATGAATCGAACCAGTCGTTTATGACAAGCTAAAATGTAGCACGTATTGCGCAACGCCGTTGCTAATGTACCAATAGAAAGATTCTTAAGCAACGCGTTACTTTCCAAGCCACGTGTTGTGACAAACCTTGATTACCGTTTTGGTTTGCTGAAAAGGCAACGCAGTCCCGTACGCGGGGGGGGGGGGGGGCGCACCACTTCCACAAGAAGGAAAAAGGTCCACTTTTTGATGATTTTTTTGATAAATCCAAAATATAGGGAATTTAGACGAAAAAAAGTCCACTTTTGGTGGGCGAAATGTCCAAAAAGTCCCCCCATAAAAAGGATCATTTAGGGGGTTAGGTTCCGCTTTCCACAAAAAAGGTCCATTTTTTTCCGAAAAAGGTCCACTTTTGAAGTCCCGCACCCGTTACCGCCCCCCCCCCCAAAAATAAATCCCCTGCGTACGGCCCTGAGGCAACGCGTTGCTTTTGAAAGCGACGTGTTGCTCAAATGTCTTTTTATCGGTCACCTAATCACGTGTTTTTTTTTTTCAGGGTCATAACATATTGGGGCACAACGCTTTGCCTTTCAGCAACAAGCCAATGGGTCACAACGTATTGGTCTGAACGCGCTGCCTTTGAAAGCACGCGTTGTTTAAAAAATCTAATTACTATTGGCCACCTTAGCAACGCGTTGCTTTGCTAACCAATCAGAAAGTGAAAAAGCCAACCGCGTTTCTCAGCAAGCCCACTTGTACTGAAATATTGGCGGGTCTGCTCTGATCTTGCTTAGATGTGTATAATAATTTTACTGTGAAGCATTCTTGGTTTGTCGTTCGTTTTAGCGATCACGGAATTAGTACAGTGTAAAGATTTTAAGATAGTGAGTGCTGGTATGTATAGCCTCAATGGTAGTCTTTGGACAGCTAGACCATCCATGGTCCTGTTTCATATAAAAGGACATTTGCAATTCTTCAGCCTCACTGGCGTACCCAGAGATGAACTATTTCAAAAAAAAATCACGAAATACTATCCACATGAAAAAGAGTGATTAACTCTTTTAGAGTGACTAAGGCCCACTCCAGAGGGTGTTTTGAACCAATCCATAATGCATTGCGATGTACCTCTAATGTACTGTACCAAAACACATGTAAGTACTTAGGGTTTTAAAAAGTGTTCAATATCAAGAAGTTGAGGCCACCAACACATTCATGATCATGCTAAAAATTCCCTAAACTTGCTTTGGGGGGTCTAATTGAGTGTAAAAGTCAGGGTTTAATGTGTTAAGATAGGATTTTTGTCGGATCACATGACACTATTGAGGTGTGAAATTTCCCAAAACGATGCATTGTGGATTGACTCAAACAACCTCTGGGCACACTACCGAAAAGGTGAAATTTCACAGCAAGTCCCCCCCTTCGAAGAAGACTGATTGTTTGGGTCAATTTTCTCTAGCCAATTTAAACACAATTCTCATTTTGTAAATTAGCAATTGAAATTTTATCAACTATGTCTTTATAGGTGTGAAATATTACTCTTTTCAGAGTGGACCCTGTAGCTCGCTCTAAAAGAGTGACATTCACTCACTCTTTTCCATTGAGAGCGTACACCTTTTTAAAATCCTTTAAAAATAAAAATAAGTGGAAACAGAAACGCATTTATTGGTCACGAAGTGCAATGAAACCAGCTTCCGGAAACGAAAGTATAGTAAACAATTCAAAACACTTTAACTGTAAACGAACGACTGTAAGAAGAATTGAACTTGAAAATAATCGTCCGCTGATTTATGAGGCCATACATGTAAGTGATATAATACCAATAAGATCTGTATATATGTAGCTTTATTAAAATATGAGCTTGTGTATATTTGTCATTCTGCGCACGAGTGACAATTTTCTCTAGATTTTAACGATATTTGTATTATTCCGCTACATTGGCCGCTGTTTGGATTCTATTTCATTCGGCTTGTGTTGCGAAAGCAGGGAGAACATGAGACAAAAAATGAAAACTGTTTTTTCGATTACAATTTCTAATAGGAGTGATTGATACAAGGTTACACTTTCGCAATGGCTACACAATACCAGTGTGTTAAGCAGCCGAGATGTCACATGCATGCTTTCATTAAGTAACATGATATTTTTCAATGAGGAGAATTAATTTAGCGTGATTTTCGCATTTTCAAATCCGCCTAAAAGTTATCATTTATAGGAAATCCCCCATTCTGCATCCCCCATATTGACATTAACCCTTACTTCATCTTCACGAATTGAGCTTTTTTCGGAAGTATCCTTTCCTTTTATACTTGACATGTTGTAAAATGTTTCTTGGCAATTTGGGGACACGTTATTAGCTAGACACTGGAGTCACGTCCCTATGCAAGATGTGTGTTCCAAAGGGACGTGTGATGGACAAAGTAAAGGAACAAGTTGCTATGCAAGACACTCCAAACACAACGTCAGGAGGTATTAAGAAGAAGAGGAAGCTAGAGGAGGAGCAGCACCATGCACAGGCACCACGACCACCGGCAGAGGCGTGACGCAGAGCAGCAGGCAGCAAGCACCATCATCATCAGCATCATCATCATCAGTCATCATTATCATCTATGTCATCATCATCATCATCATCATCGTCATCATCATCATCATCTGTCTTCATCTGAATCTTCATCGTAATCTATTTTCATCTTCTCTGTAATCAGCTGCTCTCATCTTCGTCGCAGTCTTATCTTCCAGCTAGTCGTCTCTTGGTCATCACCATTATGGTATGGATACTAACAATGATGACTGACGACAATAGTGACATTCCGGTAGTTGTGGTAAAAGTTATACGCTGTCGGGTTGTTCATGAAATTACAGGATCTATTCTTTCAAGTAATAATTTATTCATGACATTACGCTATAAGTATAAGCAATGCGAAAAAAAATCATGATTTATCTCTCTATTACCCGCTTCTCTTATTTTCTATCCTTATTTATATTTTTAGTCATTTTCTATCAAACAAATTACTGTGCTTCTCTGACTGTGCGTAATATAATCGAGTGATTACCAGCGATCACCTGATAATTCGATCATATGCATGCTCGACCAACAATAACAACTAAAATAGTCAACAAAATGAAATGATATCATCCGGGCGATATTAAAAGAGCGACAGAACATCGTAATAAAATGTACATTGATTCAATGAATGACGCAAGGCATGATGGGTACCGTGAGTTCAAATCGGAAACGCCTTGATGCATCGATTCGTTATAACGACTACGAAAATGACAGTATTGGGCATACATTTGAGTAGTTAATATAATCGAAGCATATCAAACCTTTATTAAAGCAACTGATTTATTAGTTTTCGCACTGTCGGAGACCGTGCTTTGCTAGGTTTAACCCCCGAAGTAATATTTCAGAATTTTTTCCCATAGATGCATGGACAAACGAAGACATGGAGTTAGATTAGAACGTGTGATTACCTTTAGAGAAAAAGATTGGATTATAGATCCGTTATAGTAAAGATTAAAAGTCGCGCATATGTGCATGTAGTTATTGTTCTTCAGGATTTCCAAAGAGTTAAAGACGTATGTTTACAAATGATGAACATCTACATTAGTTTGCATGCGAAAAACACTTGTACAAATCCGTTATAGAGGGTATGCAATAGGCATTGAATCCTAGCAACGCCATACGTAATTCCCTAGTACGTTGTGCGCCCGACTGTCGACATCGTGGAGGCCAAACCGCAGTGTGTTACAATGTACAGATGTATACACCATGCACGACTAATGTCAAAGATCTCAAACTTTCCCCGAATGTTACTTACAAAATAAAGAACGAATATCTCACTTAAAGAAACAGTGGCGACATCAATCTGTACCATATCCCAAAAACACAGACACTATCTGAGCAAAAAAAAATTCCGATGGACAGTAACACGGCCTGATCCAATTGTGTTGCAAAGTATGCAATTCAGTTCATTCCTACGAAAGTCAAGTCAACCATGGCATACTAAATCGTTTGCGGGTTGGGCTGCAAGATATCGGTTGTTTTATCAGGCCTAAAGTTTTGCTTAATATTTATTCTCTGTGCTTCTTGAGATGTTTGGTAAGTAATCTTGTTTAAATTTTCCGTTGTGCTAATTAAAAGTTTTACGATAGATTTTGTACATTAGAAAACAACGCATGAAACAAACATTTACAAACAGAGCTTCTCGCATCTCAAACAAGGACAAGACCAATCGCGCCTCCTATTACGTGTAATAAGAGTCTGAAAAACTTAAATAAGGGTAAGTACTGTGAATTAATTTGTCACGAGACCGCTTAGGACTACGTAAATTTAATAAAGAGGAATCTTTACTCTGTAGAGATAACTAGGTCTATAAAATCTCACAAGCAGAAGCCGTCGTCGAAACGAAACGGGAAACATTAAAAAAAACCAAACTGGCAAAATAAAACAAAAATACACCCGCAAAAAATAATTAGTAGGCTAAATATTCCATCTTTGACTGTAAAAGAACAATACATTTTGGTGGGAAAAAAATCGCCAGCGAACGTTTTTCTCATGTCAGGGAGAGTTCTTGTTTCATCGCCGGTCACGCGGGGATTTCCATACCGGGAAAGCTCGGAAGAATTTGAGGACATTGTCCGTTGTGGAACGATTCGCACACGCTTACACGAGTAACAACGTCAGTATTTTCGGCTAAGAAGTCTTAGTTCTAATAAAATGTGATAGTCGTGACAATAAAAGCTAAAATTTTCCCGATAATTGCAATGTTTCATGGAAAAACGCGGAAAAAAAAAAAGATTTAATGAAATTCGCTGAAATTCGGCTTCTTCCGCATTTTTGTTGCTATTCCGTTGTTTTTTATTTCTCATGTTTAGGTTAAGGCGGATTAATGTGCAATTTTTCGTGAAATTTCACTTAATCTGAGTATGTCTTTCAATACAAAAAAGTAAGTTTTAAAACATATCGAAAGGAGAAAAACATTGGTATTCTCATTAGGAAATTTATATAACAACGCTGAACAGCCGTGTCCATGTGGTTTCACTCGCCAGTGGGCAGCGTAGGCTACCTCCAGAGCTCTCAGGTTATCCTCCAACATGTCGCTGCTTCGGCCATACGTAGATAATCTGGTCTTACGCAAGAGTGTTATAGCCCATGACGTAGTATGCATACACTCTATCGGTTTCTTTTCACCTTCCACGTACGGCGGATTAAGCCACTTGACTAGTTAGAGGGGCGTGATAACAACTTAGTCTAGGCCTAATTAATCGTGACCTTTCGTTAGACTTTTATAATTCGTAGCCTGGTAGTTTGACCTCGCTGATATTCGTTGGTTGGTGCCCTCTAACCTCTTTTGCACTTATATAACCATCTAGTTCTAACTATCTTCAAAGCGCATGATCGGCATGTACCAGTCTAAGTCCGAACATTGTGGTACTGATATACACTAATTCCTACAGCAACATAGGCCAAACACTTCAATTCACTATTAACTGTGTTCCGCAAATTCAATTTCTTTGTGTCACTATATGTGGCATTAAAAGGCCTACAGTTGTAAAACTACAAACACCACTGAAGTCAAGTGATGCAACAAACAAAGTATTTTAATTTTATTATTTCTTTATTGAACATCACTTTTTTTAACCGTGACCCGTCATTTGACGGTGCGTTCAAAGCAACAAACATTAAAACATGAAACTGTAGTGAAAAAAATATCAAAACAATCAATTAAAATGGAAATTGTCCAAGATACCATTTACCACGATGTACGCGCAGACAACCACAAGCGGAGTTAGCGGGCGTCGCCATCACCCTTAAAAATACGCGTGATCTGTAAAAGGTATACGACAAGAGCATCGTAGCAAATAAAACTACTAACCTACTCGCGTTAGTATACCTAACCTACGCACATTACTCACACACCCACACACAAACATAGGCCTATACACACACACTACACACACACACACACACACACACACTAACATACACAACCACCCACACACTACACACACACAACCGTGCAAAATTCTCTAAATTTTCTTGGTCAAAATGGAGGGTCCAAATCGAAATTGGATCAAAATACCCCATCTATTACATTTAAAAACAATGTAACTTGATTCAAAGATTTCTATCCAAACCCAGATCTGTCCCTGAAACCAATTACCAAGTAAATTGATTTTAGTCACAGGAAACCAGAGAGTTCACGTCTATTATACACACAAATCAGAATTGAACCAAATCAAGAAGACAACAAATGGTAAAAGGCGTACCAGTAAGCATAAAAAAAGATATTCACAATGTCAAATTACAATAAAACATGCCAGCAATGCATATGTGAGACACATTATGTTATAACAAATACATACAATTATTATAAAATTGCGGATCCTGGATTTTCCATGAAGAGATTAGTAAAGTCTGCAGCACTGGTCAAATGTTGCCCAGATTAATTATAATGGAATATGTTTATTGTCAAGCATTAAATGACGTTTCATGTCATCATTGCCGCTATAAACAGATCCCAGAAAATGCTCCAAGATTTCATTTTGGGGGGGGGGGACAATCTCTGATGTAGCAATTTATAACATAATTACGAATAGGATCAGGCGTCGCATTGAACAGAAGTGATCAACCGGTCTCTTTATCATATGGCATAAATCACAACAAACACATGTATTGATAACTAACCAATACTCTTGCTCCCTCCAGGGATTATGTATTTTTTGTCGTTAGATATAGACTTTAAATTTGAGATTGGTACTGTGATAATTTGTACTGTAGTTAACAGATATGGTTTTTTTCAAGATACGGAACTTCTGAACTTGGAGATAATTGTCAATGACGATTTACCTGTGCTCTGTCTACCAATCTTTTTGATCAATTGTAAATTAAATATCTTTGAAGTGTAGATCCTTTGGATTCAGCTTGGGATTAGGATTGAACGAACTGATCGCCAGATAGGAATGTTTTGCAATTTGCCCAGGCAGGGTTTTGATGTGGTTGATGCCAATCCCACTTAAGGCTATTTTTGACAAAGATAAATTGCATAAACATCAAAACGGGGCCACAGATTATTATTCTTTGTCTCAGACGTTTGAAATACTGAATGCGGAAGGAGTTATGGATGGACAAAATAGAGTGCCAAACCAGGTACCGTAAAGGCCTCCTTTTGCAACATTTCTTGGGGCCCTGAGGATGGTTCTAGCCATCTCATACTGTAAGTTTTCAAGTTGGTCAATAGAGAATTACAATTACAAAACCAAAAAGGCAAGCATACTGAATGGAGGGTAAGCCAATTGACTTCCATAATAAATCGCGTAATAAACTCTGTTGTAGTCATATTGATCATTAATAATTGATTTGATCTAGCGATAATGCGCTGACCTTTCCTAAGGAAAGTTATCAGGAAATTCCTAGCAATGTGGACACCCAAGTATTTGTAAAACGTTAACCTCGGTAATATAGTTATTGCCTAATTTCCATTTCATATGTTCATGACTCGCTGACCTTACAATTAAGACGTTAGACTTATCAAAGTTGAAGGATGAGCTTCCATCGTTTGAAAATTCACTTGCTGCGTTATTTTTTTAAAAGGATTCGGTCATAGGAAGCATGTGTATTAATGATGTGATGACCAAACTCCCGACATGAAATGACATAAAGATGTTAAACATGAGAGAGTGTAAGGAATCTTAACTGTCTTAGCGGATCATTGATCGTGTATTGAGGCCGGCTTCATTTTGGTCATTTTACTAAAATAATTAAAAAAAAAAGACACCAACGGAAAAAACACTAGCAGAAATAAGAAATGATCTTATGTTGTATTTTGAAGCTATTTATTCAGGTTCTTGCAAACATTGTACTCTATGGTTTACAATTAAGGGTGGACATGCACGTGAAAATGCTGGTGTATACAATTTGTGCATTAGTAATAATGAGTTACTATAACATACACACACACACACCACCACTGTAAATATCACAGTGCAATTTACAGGCAAAATACTGTAAAAAATTAAAAGAAAATTACAGGATCGTATTCTTTTCCCATCGGCGCCTCGAAAATCCGGATGGGGCGGACACTCTAAACATGGCGTATCGGGACGCCTATCCTCTGCCAATATCAGCCCCGGTATCAGCTATGTATTGTGTAAAATGGTGTGTCATTTGGGCCATAATTACTTAAAAATATCATAGAATTAAAATACAATAGATAAAACAACAGCAGTGGTAAAAAGTAAATTCACCTCAAAGTTGTAAATGTAGCATTAGTCCGTTCTGATTTTTGCAACCTGACTGCGGAAACCAGACCCCTACTCTCATAAATGGAAAGATTGATGGTAGGGAAAAGTCCAAATAAGATTGAGAAAAGAAATCAGTCTTAAAATCTGAAAAATTCAACCCCCCCAATTCCATGAATTTTCAATCGATTTTAGCGTTTCCCTTCACCTCAATCTTTTAGATTGAGTTTTCAATCTTTGGTTTAAGAGAGTACGCAGGGGGTAAAGTCCGCAAAAGGGCCGAAAAGGTCCACTTATGCTGATTTGTGGATAAAAGAGGTCTAAAATTGAGAGAAACTTTTGACAAGGGAAAGCCCATTTTAGGGTGATGAGATGTTCAAAAAGGGGGGGGTTTATTCACTTTACCAAAAGTCCACATTTTCGAGGTCCGCCCCCCCCTCCCAAAAAAGTAATTCCGGCGTAGGGCCCTGCCTCGAGCAATAGTAGGCCTATGTTTACATTAGACCTATAATTATTATCCGCATTACAATTATTGTTGAATCATGCAGCCCAGGGCACTAGCCAGTTTACATATGGTAGGCACATTGTGGTTCGAGGGGGCAAAAGCGCCGTCAAGGAAAAGTCAGCCCGACCAATGAAAATCACCTCGATTGGAGGGTAGCGGTCCAAAACGCTGCTTTTGCCTCAAATTTTCCTGATTTTGGCCGCACTTCTGCCAAGGGGTACCTGCACCACCCCTTTTTCCCCCCATGATGGACTAAATCACTTAGTGGCCACTTTTCTCTCCTACCCCATCAACGCTACTGATTGGGTCTTTGGGAGTGGGATGTCTGTGGCTGTCCCATTTTGGCATTAAAATTTTCCTCCTCGCTCATTATAGCTAATTTTGAGGGGGGAAATCTTGATAGCTCCTGATACACGTTAAGGCGGCTTGAGGCATAGTGAAGTGTTAATTTGTGACAGCGAAAAAGCAAATAGCCTAAAGTAGAGTGGCTTGGAGAAAATATTTGTAATGGTCGCTGAAGTTTTGGTCATAGTGAATATTGATCAACCCTTTTATGATTGACCGCTCCCCACTCAATCCGCTAGCGGTCCATTTTGCAGTCATGTTCACCTGCTTCATAGCCAAGCTCATGTTGAGATAGGGGGCTAAATCTTGACAGCTCTTGATTTAACACATGTGAGGCATATAAAGACAAATATGTGAGAGGCCTTGCAGGGGAGCAAAATATTGTCATGTCTGTGAAATATTGCGTTAATGGAAGAGTGATCAACCCGTTTAGTGCCCGCCTCCCATTAAATCAGCTAGCTAGTGATTGTAATTCGGCAGTCACCAATGCACTGTGCAACGTGAAACTTGAGACGATCGAAAAACCTGTGGGTGTTGCTTGTGTAACGGTAATCTTATATCAATATTCGAACGGGAGACCAAATTTCAATTTCAAAAGGAGACTTTGTGATCCGCAACCTCACCCCACCCCCCCCCCCCCCTTGCCATCCATTATCATCATCAATCTTGGTTCCATACCGTTAGCCTATGGGATTTTGGTGAGGAATTTCAACATTTTTAAAAAGCGTAAAATTTATACAGTTGTAATTTTAAAATTTAATTAAAACAAAAAAACAACCTAAAATTTTTTTTAAAAAAGCGTAATTTTGTGAGTTGGTTGGATCGGAGAAATGAAGTGATTTTTCTCCCCATTTTGAATTTGTCGCTCTCAAAGGTGAAAAATTCTGCAACATTTTGATGTTTTGGTAGCATTTTGTGCCTTTAAATCAAGTAGACTTTTTTTTATTTTATTTAAATCTGGTATGTGTAAGGTTTTTTTAAATATGACATTTCCTTACATGCGTATGACCTGCCACAAAACATGATTCTTAACGATGAACCGTGCAATTTCCTTTTAAAAGGATTTTTTATTATGACCGTTTTACGGGCGAATCGGTGCAGCAAAATGTGCTCTTGATGAAAATCCTCAAATTTGGCATCTGTCTTTAGCTAGGGAACGGCCCACGGCAGAGATTTTCTGATCTGACCATAACGGCCACATATTGATAACTAAACATAGCAGATTGTGAAAGTATGTCTTTTTTTCCTTCCCATTGTACCATCAAAGATGAAGAATTTGCTTTAGCATTTAACCAAATGTGTGAGCAATTTCTTCTTCAGTAATTTCAATGATTTTTTGGATACTTTCAGCAATGGGTCCCTAATTTACTAGCCTGTTTAATTACTCCGCAGACAGATCTAATTCCGAATAAGGTATTGGGACAAATGATGGACCTCGGACATTTTTACCACCCTCAATACTGCAAAGGTGTGTTTTAATTGTTCTACTTTTCGTGTTGTTTTTGTCGGGTGGCCCGAAAAACCGTCCCACCCATCTCATGCCTAAAATAACCTTTATGTTATTGTTAAAAGGAATGGCGTCCGAATACACGAAGGGCGTAGCCCCCAGCCCGTAACTCCGTGGATACGGAAAGGGAAAGAAAATCGTTTTTTTTTTTAATCGAGTTTTTTAAGCTTCCCCTCTTCCCTCTTTCCATGATATGCTTATTCTTGACCACTTTATCAGATGAACAATAGCAATCTTAAAACACTTACTGCATAAGGGGAGTGTGGTTTTCCTAGGGACCCATTTTTGTTTTTATATTCGCTGGGCCCCGTGTTTTTTAACGCTGCAATATATTTGGTTTAATTTTTTGTTATTTGTCTAAAAACTTTTAGTTGCGCTTTGCATGGTGCAAAAAAATTTCAATCCACGCGCCGTTGTTTGCATTAATTAGCATGGGTCCCTAGAGCCCCCCCCCTTTTATGCACTAAAACGGCAGTGCCAATACAAAATTAAGAATCATTAAATATGTTACTGTGATTCTGATTTTTCATAATGCATACACCTAGTGACATAACAAAGTACATAATTATCAAAAAATTCTTGGAACGTATAGTAGGCCATTGGTGGCATAATATTTTATATAAATCGTTATAAGCGGTTTACTGTAGGAACATGGTAAATTATACAAGTATAACCTAAAATATTAAAATGTGTGGCTAATATGTAAATACAGTTCATCCTCATCATTAAAGCAATCAGAAAAAGTCTAGGTGATTCAGTGCCGTAGAAAATGCAGAAAACAAATTAGTGTCCTTTCGCACATTTTGACGCAAAATTAAAATCAATGTTTGCCCCTAATTTTCTATGAACAATTTTTTCAGTTTTTATTTCTTAATTGTTGATGTCTTTGAATCCTTCTAACAATCCTTTTGGATTCATCTAAAAATTCCTTTGGGAAAGTGGTTAGATAATGAATGGGTCCCTTATGAACCCCCCCCCCCCCCCCATGCACTAACGGAAGTGTTAAACACCTTATGCAGTTAAGTGTTAATTATCAAAAATAACTTTAGATTCGCAACACAATTAGGACTATTTACGTGTCCAGCTGAAAAAGGGCAATTCGTGTTCGTCGCCGTGCAGGCTCTCAGGGCGTGGCGCGGTGGGCGGGATGTGAGTTTAGGCCCAATATGATGTCTGAGCGCAGTTTCCGATTAAAGGACATGTGATATATAGCACAAAAAAGATACAAAATATAGACCACGCTTAAAGCCACGCTGGCACATTTTCAACAAAATATAAAAAAAATGTCTTCCGATTTTTCTCAAATTACCTAGACATTTTGGAAAGATATATTTTATGTACAAAAATACTATACTATAAAATATGTATGAGCCTTAAAATGAGGCTAAAGACCTGCCAGTTTATTTTCGGGAGGATTCTAGCCTAAATTGTGGGTTGCCTTCATTAAATCAACAAAATAATGTGTATATTTACATGGATATCAGGGACTCCATCGTTTACTATTTAATACAGCCACAAAGGTAACAGACCGCACAAATAGTGCGCTTAACACCACGATTCATGAGTTACTGAATAAAACCACTCCGGAGTGGTAAAATCATTCTGTTTACCAAAAAGTGTCTTCATTTGGGCAAATCATTTCAGGAAAAGGCTTCTACATACAAAAGCTTTTACACCTTTTGCAAAAAATATTCAATTTGGAATAAATATTGAGGGGCGCGTAATTTTAAAAAATGTGCCAGTGTCTCTTTAATGGCTCCAGTCAGAATAAACCTAATGATGACTAATTGGAGAAAGTCTGAACACAATGAGGGGTAGGTTGGTAGTGACCTTTGACCCCAAAATGAACTTTAAATCAACATTTTAAACATATTTAGAATCATTCATAAGAGCATTTCAAATGTAAGCTCAAATCAGGGATTTTGGAAATGTGACTTTTGACCCCTTAATGACCCCTAACTCGAAAATATTTTCAACATGTTGATTAATGTCATAAGGATAATTCAGTCAACTTTAGCTCAATCGGAGATTTGGGAAAAATTTGACTTTGACCCCTTAATGACCTTGACCTCGAAACATATTTTCACACATGTTCAGAATGTCATAAGGATCATTTCAGTCAAATTTCAGCTCAATCGGAGATTTTGAAAATTTGGACCTGGACCTTTAATGGACTTTTGACCCCTCGAAAATATTTTCAACCAAGTTCTAGAATGTCATCCGGATCCATTCAGTTTAAATTTCAGCTTAATCGGAAGCAGTTTGAAAATTTGAACTTTGACCTCTGAACTTTGACCTCAAAATATTTTCAACAGTTTAGAATGTCTTAAGGATCATTCCAGTAAAATTTCAAGCTCAATCAACCGTTTTGAAAATTTGGACCTTTGACCCCTGAATGACCTCCATTGACTTGTATGGAATTTATAACATACATCTGTGCAATTAGCATCAATATACTACACCTTGCTATATTGCAGATATGATTTTTTAAAGATATTTTAAACTCAGGCCGGAAATACCCCTTTTGCGGACAGACATAATAAAACTTAGCAAATTATAATAGAGATGTTTGAAAATGCAACAGCTTAGTAATAAAACCATAAGGTGCGCCATAATCAGTCACTATTCCTAATATTTACACTCCAGAATGTACAATCATTTTTGTTAAATATATGAATTGTACCGATCATATTAACTCTTCTACCTTTAACACATGTTGTTAAAAGAGAATATTTGTAGTTTCCTAAATGTCGATTTAGGGGGCGATATAAATAAAACAGTAGATACAATTTATAACGATTTACCACGTTGTTTTTGAGCGTGGTCCTTTTGATATTGTGCTGTCTTTTATATTTGTGCTCCAATAAAATCTTGTCGGCATTCGTGTAAATGTTTGTAAAACAAGATTTTGGGGTAATTTAAGGGTGCTGAACTTGCGTTAGCATGTTAGCGGGGTAGGGAAGGGTTCCTTGGGACCCAACTCAGATAAACACTTCTCATGGGAGTTTTATCACGAAACTAACGCAAGTAAATTGGGGTCACGTAAGAACCACATTCAGATAATAAAAAGATCAAAATCTGAACTTGACCTATGACAAATTGAACTTGTCATCCTCCGAAAAACCCTGATATAAGATTTTGAACAAACAAATGGAAATATCTACTCTCGAATAAACCAATTCGAATAATTATAACACAATATGGCCAAATTTATCCGTTTTGTATTTTTTCAGAAAGTTCAATTCTCCTTGGTCTTTCCATAGACTTACACAGTTAAGATTACGGTAATGACAAAATTAAAATGATGCATCACATAAGAAGTTAGGTGATTAAGTATTATTAAGTACTATAGGCACTATTAGAAATAAAGGTTCAACATAGAACCCTTTTTTGTCCTGTATTTTTCACCCTAAGCACTTCTATGGTTCTAAAAAGAACATTGAGGTGGATGCTGCATGCAATAGAATTCTTGCTGGATTTCTTGTAAATTTGATATAGGTATTTTCATTGGTGCTGATTCAAATCTGTTAATAAAAATAGGGGGTCACGGACTTCGTTTTCGAGATATTTACGTTATAAAAAACACATTTTTTGCCCAAATTTGTACACAGTTCTATGGGAAATGTGATAAAATGATGCTAAACTCGGATCACAGCAAGAAAACGCCTCCGGGAATTTTTCTATTTTTAATTAATGTCAGGGTCCCAACCACTGCGTCATATGAAAATATAATAAAACGGGTCACGGACTTAGTTTTTCGTTATTCCACCAAAAATGTGGACACAAAAGTGAAACGTTGTCTTAATAGCCACCGTTTCTGCAAACGCGTACTTTACTTTACGCCTCACGCATCACCGAGAGACGCGCAAGCGTATCAAGTTCAAGTTCAAGTTTATTCAAATTCATATCGTGGCCCAAGGGCCAAATTGCACGAATTTTCAATAAAAACCCACCAATATATGATGTTCAACACATGTTAAAAGTGCACTTAACAGAATAATTACAGTTCAGCACACAATAAATAAAAAATTATAATTTATACAAATGGGAAAATATAGTCCTCACAGATATAATATTATGATAAAATTTGTAAAAAAGACGTTCAAATTAAATGATGGACCTGCCAAATCAAACTGATATCTACTTAATCTACCCCAATATAAAATGCAAATCCAACATAAAATACAGATATTATGCACAAAGGGCCTATCCGTCTCCATGCCCTCTCCCACCTGAAAAAAACTAAACAAAAATAAAAGGGGACATTGAATCTATCCGCAAAAACTCCTCCCACCAACTGCCCAACCTTGCCACTGAACTGAATACTACCCTCCCATCACTGCCAAAAAACAAATGTATTGCACATGATGACTACCCGTCTCCACCCCTCTCCCACCCAATAAACAACAAAATGAAATGCAAATGATATGAAGCCCCCCCCCCACACTACCAAAAAACAAATAGGGCATGGTTTAAATACCCTCACACATCGACACCCTCACAAAGTAGAATAACTCCACAAACAAAAAAAAAATAGCCAACTAAATTGGCCAGCCCAACAATTATTAAAAATAAATTTTTTTTTGGGACAAAAAAAGAAAAAATCCGAAATTACAGGTACCAGGGAAAATTTGCTGCACGCAATGGAAACTAGGTATTAGTAAATCAATGCATTGGTAGGGGCATTCTTAAAGCGAGAGTCTGATCAGTTGAGTAATTTGGCCCGCATTACGTAGGTTCCGACCGTGCCTATCTTTTCTTGGAGGTGGAATGAGAGCTCTGGTCTGGTCTCGTTCAGAAAGAGACTGTGCAAATTTGAGGCAGTGACTTTGTCTACACTTAGAAAGAGTCTCCATCTCACATTGATCTATGTCTTCATGATATGAGTTGTTTTTACCAAGATAATCCTACAAGCCCTTTTTGCACTTTCTCAATTTGCTTAGTTTGTTATATGTTAATTGTGGAAGTTATCTACAAACTCTGCCTACTCAAGTAAGGGTTAACATAACCCTTCGTATACAACAGATAATTCATTCGTTAATTCCCAAATTCTGTCAAGTACGTACATGGGACATTCTTCGATTAACATCTTAGCATTTTCAAGCACATGTGATCCCATTTGATATCATCTTGAATCCAAATCCCTAAAATTTTTGCAGAATTAAAATTTAAGGAGCATTGTCAAGACGCAATCTGGTTGGGATGGGTTTCTCATAAAACAGATTTGAGAGCTTGGCATTTGGATGGATTTAGGGTCAAGTTGTTTTTTGAGACCAAGTACATTCCGTCGAGGTCATGCTGTATATGCTTTAAGTTGGATTAACACAATTTTCAGCAATTGTCAATCATAACATATTTCCAAACATTAGAACTAGCTTCATGAGCGGCAATCATTGATACAACTTGGAATCCCAAGGGGCCATTTTGGTTCCTCCTTGAGGAAGTCCCCCCTTTAAAGTTTTAAATTCTGAAAATGCTTGATTGTACCTGACACATTGTTGTCTGTTAGAAATGAAACTACCAATCCAAGGAATAGTGCTTCTCTAACCACCTACCTGGATAATTTACGTATAAGGAGAGGTAATGTCTAAAGGTCAAGGCTTTTGAAAAATCTTCAGACCAACTTGGCCCCACATTTTTTGGTGGTATCAGACCCCTATGAAGAAAATGCATCAAGCTGACCAAATAGTGTGAAGTGGATATACCTTTTACGTTACCATATTGATTCATCATCTTATGTTTTAATATCATCAGCACCAAACGAGTGGGACAAAACCTTCAATAATTTTTTGCCAAACAGTCAGTTAGGGAACTGGCCTTAACTTAATCAATTATTGCCGGAAACTTGTTTTTGGAATTGGAACAACGATCGCTTTTTTTCATGAACTGAACAATTCCCCTGAAAAGACCTGTTAATAATATCAGCAAGTGGGAGTGCTCAGTTCATAGCCAAATTCTTTGATACGTCTCGGCGGCAATTCCATCAGGCCCTGTGCCTACCAAATTTTTTTTTTTTTCAAGATAGTATCACACCCAAGTTGCAAAAATGTAGGTGGTTTAGGTGCCGGTAAAAATGCGGAAGATCAGCTATGTTTAAGGAAACAAGTCTAGAAGAGATATTAACAATTTTCATTGATCATGTTATGATTAGCAATCTTACAGGTGGATGTACTAGCAGGCACTCCTTGACTGGTATATCCGCTTCACTTGAATTACTCTTGGCATGATCTTTAAATTTGATGATGCCATTGTTTACTGTCATTTTTTTGTTTTGGCAACCTCCTTACTCTTTCAGCATGATACACAGTCTTAGGCTTTTTCAATGAGACGTTTAATCTTATTTCTCATAATTTCCACCTGACCGTGATCCCTGTTGCGAATGCAGCCTGCCGTTCTGCAATAAGATTTTTTAATTTCACCCCGATGTTCCATGGTTATCTGTGGGTGAGATTTCTTGTTACCTTTGGAAAATTGGATTTTATTGCATCATCCAATAACATGTCAACTTGTCAGGTCTGCTTTGACACCTGTTTGTGCTAAGCACATCATTCCAGTTTTGGTCTTGTATCCACCTACCAAAACTATTAATGCCTGAGTTTTTCAAGGCCTACTAGTACGTACCCTGATCTTGTTGGGTACAGACTTGTTACATGGAGAAAGGATAACGCAACAGTGATCACTCTTTCCTATGGGTGGTAAACCAAGGTTGGAGATAATATTCACTCATATTAGTTATAATGAAATCAAGCGTAGCGCTTGAAACCTCTTGTAGAATGTACAATTTGTTTCAAGACCATTCCATCACTAACTACCAATGTTAGTGTCTGTTAAAGTCCGCCCAGCGATGATGAAACCAATGTCGGGCGCTGTAGCTGTGTCGTAGGGTACAGTACTCTATCAAATGGACCAAGCAACCGTCTTGGTGTGGTTGAACTCCCTAACAAATATAGACTGCACAGATGGCGATTGAATACACCTCCCCGTGGTAACGATCTGGACGGACCAGAGCCAAGACATTCAAGTTCCTCAGAACATGGACAATCAAATATAGGTGTACAGTATCTGTTCCTTTATCATGACAAGCAAACCACCGCCCCTTGATGCTGGCGGGGTTTGGAGAACAAATTATAATTCGGTATGTTGAGGAAGGGCTCGGGTAGTTCTGTATGAAACCCAGTCTCGCTTATGATACGCAATATCAATGTTGTTTTGGGCAAAAATAACTTCAGTTTCATCAAATTTGTTTACCAAAGACTGTGTGTTAGACAAAATATGGATGGAACCTGAGCGTTTTGAGATAGATTTGATGTCAATCTGAGGGATTGGAGAAAGTACTCTTGGTATTGAAGATCTAAAGAATGTTCACAACCATTGAATGGGTTATACGGGAATTCGTAATGCGATTGGTTTATCATGATGGGAATCTTTTGTGCACATGGACGTATCGGTGCGAAGAGGAGCGCTATCCGAATGTATATCGCGCTGATTCCTCCACGCTTGGTTAACTCTAGCGTAGGTTGACTCCTAGTATACACTACGAGGGAAGACACGAGGGTATTTTCATTTTGCATGCTATTTCTCCGCCTTTCAATCTTTTGGCTCTATTCAAGTTTCCCAACCTGGGGGTCGCGACCCCTTTGGGGGTTAGCGGACCCTTAAGAAGGGTCGCGAAGTTAATGTAAATGAAAATGAAAGTATGTGTCCAAAAGGCAGGAACAGAATTGGCAAATAAATAATTAACTCTTTCAAGCAAGCACAAATTGGATTTTGCAGTGTTTGATTCATCAATTGAATTTGTATTTGATTAGTAAATTTTCCGCGCGCTTCGCGCGCAAATCTATATAAATTTTCATTGCATGACTGTTCAAAGACCCAAAAATTAAACTCGGACTATAATGAAAATCCGTCATGTCAGCCAGCCAAACTAAGTTTTGCAGTGTTTGATTTTAAATCAATTGAATTTGTATTTGATTAAAATCTGCGTGCGCTTTGCGCGCAAATCAGCATGAACACGTTGGAAGGAAATTAGTGGAATTTTTTCCACACTTCATGGCGCTTGTTTTAGAAATGAAGAAGACCATGCCCTTAGAATGCAGAACCGATTTTTTAAAGGATTGCCTTGCTTCCCTGTCATCAGGGTGGGAGATTCAGAGCTTCATGTAGAATATAAGCGACCTTGTTGCAAGCCCCTTCCCCTGACTTGAAAAAATTGGCTTGCAAATGACGTACCTCTCCACAACACTTCAATTTTTCTTGACTGGTCAAATTTCTTTGGGATAGTGCCTAATGATTTTGATTATGGGGGTCGCCGTACGCCAAGTGTCAAGAAATGGGGTCTCGGGACACAAAGGTTGGGAAACCCTGCAGTCTTTTAGTTTCTTTTTAATCTTGCGAACCGTATATTTGCTCCGGCTTTGGCTGTAAAAGTGTTCGAAGAGGCCATGATAGGACCAGGACAGCGGATTCAGCATTTTTTAAACAGTTGTTTCATTTTTTTCCTTTTCAATTTTTAAAATTTTGTTTTTTTGCTTGGGTTTGTCGTTAGTGTGTAATATTTTTACTTTTGGATTTTTTTGTTAATGTTGGGTTGTTTTTAAGATCAAATTACAAGTGGCTTAACATGAAATAAAAAATCAAAGATGTTTAATCCTTTTGCTTTTTCTATACAAGTATCACAGGGACATTCAGGGAGAGGTTAACCTTGAATAAAGTAGCTACGTAACCTATTTCTCACACTTTCTGATTTTTTTTGACTGCATAGCTAGCTAGCTCGTTACCGACCTACCCCCTGAAATATGAGGCTTTCTACTGTGTTTTAAGTTCCTACGACTTTTTGTTTTTAGTATGTCGGATCTGAAAACTTCACAGAAGCGGTCCATGGGAAATGAAGCTTACCAAACAAATACTCTCAGACTTGGATGGGATGTTCATCTCCATTCCGCCATTTTATGGTTCTCTATGGACTAGGGCCTACGGTGAAGCGTATTATCATGGCAACAATCATCTCTGAATAACCCTGTATCTCAATCTATCACCTTTATAAAATATAACGTCTGAGACATTTTCATGTCATCATGATTAGGTATCAGTTTAATCTCTATTTGATATGACTGCATGTTACAAATAAATAAACTATTAATACCCAAGGTGTTTATCTTGAACTGTTGAATAAGGAGAACTTCAAAACATTTTTATACAAGCTAAATTCAGTTTTGATTTTCATAATACATAATTTGATACATGAGATTTATTGTAATCATCAGTAAATCAGCACCTTAATGTGCAATACTACCTAAATAAATAAAAATAAATAAAATAAGAAATAAAATAGAATCTATAATAAGAATAATTAACATAAGTATAAATCATAACGAGGATCTGGAGACATATCTGAACACAGTCGATGTAGTGACCTTTGCCCCTAAGTGACCTTTAATCTCGAAAATATTTTCAGCATGTTTAGAATGGAACTATCATTTTGGGCAAAGTTCAGCTCTGTCCGGCTTTTGGACAAGTGACCTGTGACCTCTTAATGACCTTTGACCTCAAAAATATTTCAACATGTGTTAGAATGTCATCAAGATCAATTCATCAAATGTCAGCTGCGTCCTAGTTATATTTTACACAAGTATAAGTCATAATTGACTTTTTTGTAGTGTTGATGAAGTCCTACAAGATGACATATAGTTTTGAGATTGAGTAATTCTAGATTTTCTTGCATGGTTAAACTTGTTGACAGATGTGACCCTTCGTGACCTGTGACACCACAATCGGGTCATGTCAAAAGTTTGTGGTGTGTATGTACTTGTCCTTGTCACTATTTTTGGTCATATGGAAAATGTTGGATGTGTGAGATATAGCATGTGACCGAAAGAAGAAGAAGAGATCTGGAAGACAGATCTGAACACAGTCGAGGGTGGTGGTAGTTGACTGTGCCTAACTGACTTGATCTCAAAAATATTAGACATATTTAGATATCATATGGATCATTCAAATGTCAGCTCAATCGGAGCATTTTGGAATGATGACTTTGGACCCCTTAAGCCTTAACCTCGAAAATATTTTTCAACGTGTTTAGAATGTCATAAGGATCATACCAGTCCAAAAATTTCGTCAATCGGCCGAGATGTGTGAAAATTGACCTTTGCCCTTAATGACCTCGACATCCGAAAAACATTTTCACATGTTTAGAATGTAATAAGGTCATTGTCAGTACATTTCAGTCATCGGACCTTTGAAAATTTGACCTTGACCTCTGAGCACCTCCATTGACGTGTATGGGAATTATAATTACACCTGCAAGTAGCATCAAGTATCTTTTTGCATAATTGCAGGTATGATTTTTAAAGAGTTTAAAGATATTTTAAACTCAGACCAGAAATGTTTACCCCTTAATGACATTTGATCGCCATTTTTCACTACGTAACTTTGGAGGGGGAGAGGGGTGTCAAAAAGTCAGCCATATACATGAGTCAAATGTTCCATACTAGGTAATCGTATAAAAGAATAGCTATATAACTTTTTAGTGAATCAGGTTATTGACCCTCGTGACCCCAAATGACCTTGATCAAATTTCATTAATTACTTTTGTAGGGGGTCCAACGACACCACCTACATTTGTAACACATGATCATACAATGAGGCAGTAAAAACCAAGTCATTTTTGAAGTTTGTGACAGAAAGAAGAAGAAGAAGAAGAAGCAATAGAAGAAAGAAACCGTACAGAAGAACACCGTCGAGTTCCTCGACTGTGTAAAGAAACCGTACAGAAGAAACCATTCGATGACCGAACTGTGTAACCAAAGAAACTGTACAGAAAAAACACAGTCGAGTTTCCCTCGAACTGTGTAAACGAAAACTGTACAGAAATAAAAACACAGTCCGAGTTAAGAAAGAAACGGTACAGAAGAAAAACACAGTCGATTTCCCTCGACTGTGTATAACACAATTATTTTCATTTGTGTCAAATCAAGCTTCTACATTGTCTTTGTTTTCTACTTAAATTATTACGTCACAGTGTGCCCAGTATGATCATTAGGAAAGTTATTGATTAAAACTAGAATCTCTCTCTAGTCATTGGCAGCGAAATGAAAGTGGGTATTCGTGGTCCACAGCCCCTTTCCCCGATTTCCTAAAAAATGATATTCATCTGAACCGTGACTCAATTGTGGCCCTAATCTTACGTGCAAATTCGATACTATCTAGAGAAATCCATAATTTTGTATTCAACCCATGGTCTAAATGGAGAGCGCGATACAACTAATTGGTTAGTCGTATCATCAAAACACCATTTTGTAAATAACCTTTTCTTTAAGGATATCTAATGAATCATTAACAAAAACATAAAATTTGCCTAGGATCACAGCACGTTTAATCAAAAAGCTTCGACAAATGTGGAGAGGCCTAAATACACGACCTTGGGTCTTACAAGTAAATCAGAGTGTGTTTTGAGTCCATCCCCCACAATGCACCATTTTAGAAAATTTCACCTCAATAGGGTCATGTGATCACATAGAAATCCTATTCCTCACACATAAAACCCCAGACTTTGACGCTCATTTTAGCCCACAAAGGTTTAGTTACTTCATGGATTTTTTTACATGATTATGAAATGTCTTGTGGTTTTCTTAACTTTTGGAAGACTTTTATCCCTAAGTACTTCATGTGTTTATTACAGTACAGTATAAGGCCGCATTGCTATGCATCATGGGATTGATCAAAGCACCCTCTGCAAGTAATCCGAAGGTCCATATTGGCACTGGCCTGGCGATTACAAGGCACCTCATTTAAAGGCAACTATTTGTGATCCCTCGACAGACTGAATATTTGAAATTTGCAGATAGTTTAAAAGTGAAGACTAACTCTGTAAATTCCTGAGCTTTTTTTTAAATTAAAAAGTGCAGGAACAACCAGCGGTTTTTTTTTAAATATATGAAATTTCCACGCAACTGCATGTTGCAGGAATTGTCAATATGACAGAATGACTAACAATTCGATGTTTATCCTTATGTTCGTTCGGTCTCAATACACTTATTCATGTTGAGAGATCTTAAAAACTTGTTACAGGCTGAAAAATCTTATTTTCGATGATTTTCTTTGTTTGTTTTTTTCCTAATCTTGCCTTAGGATTATATTTTTCATCTAGACGGGTGTTCTTTGGGTAATGTCTGATCAGGTCTGGTAACAAATTATTATCATAAAACAATTGCGCACTCTCAAGACAATGACATGAATAGCGCAGGGAATGAATATATATGATTTCCAATCACTCTACCCTAGACATTAATCTAAAATTAACTCCGTTCGAGATACCGAACTAACTGCTTTCGTGTTACCTAATTCTCCTTTTGCTCCTCGTTTTAGACTTTGTATTTGCAGTTAAAAGTTATCCTACTATCCTGTTCTCAAAGTATATCGTGTCTTGTCACACACATGTGCTCAAAGTTACCATGATCATATTGAAAGATGTAATATGATGTGCTGTTTCCTCTACTCTTTTCCTCTCTTTTAACCACACAAGAGTGAAATTTCTGAAAAAAGCCAACGGTTACTAAATTTGACAGATGACTTTCAGTGTTAGGATTTCCTTCATCAAGTTGTTACTTATTAAAACTTATATCCTCCCACACATTTATCGTTAATAGTGCCGGGGCAGCTGACGTCTACATGTTAAAAATAATAGTACATACTGTAGTCAAATGCGGTAAAATAAAGGGAAATTGACAGTATTTGACTGTTCAGACAGGCAGATCCTGTATTTTGTAAAACTTGATTCGTCAAGTGTTTTTGGATGCAATGAAATCTTGCGATACTGTTTGAAAAGGTAAATACCTCAGTATTAAGTCCCTTAACGCAACGCGAGGATATTTTTTGTTTTTTGAAGATACAAATATTTCTGTAGTTGCGCTTTATTGATCTAGAAAACCTACACTTTAAAAAATAGATGTAAAAATGGGATTGCTCTCTTTTGAAAGTAAATTCTTAGTCGCAATTAAGTAAATCGTAATACATAAAGATTACTCCATTTTGATGAAGATTTTAATCAGCATACGAGGGGAATCCCTCATTTGAGGTTTTTGGACAAGCGAGTAGAACGATAACAACCCCCTCCGGGGGGCAGTCTCAGGGGTTTGTCGTTGTCGGGTGTGTACCCATGCTCGTTCCAGGGGTTTGGATGGAAAGTGACCCCTAACGGGACCAATGTGACAATGACCCTTAGCGGGTCTGTTCTCGAGTGCTATGAATAAAAAGGTATACTGTTGAAAATAACCCACTATACAAAAAGCAAGTGTGTACTGTAGAACAAAGACCACACTCAAGGTTATTTTGATGATGATGTTTATGTTTAGTTTTCATATTTGTATAAATGAATCAGTCACAATCCCAAATGAATTTGATACCCATAGCCAAACTGGAACTTGATTATTGTGAAGTTGATACCCCTGGCGGTAGGCCCGCATTTGCAGCTAGTCCTAACAAAAACTGCAAGTGATAGGACCAAAAACACCTTATGGAAAACACAATCAGGATATTAGTGTTCGTACGGACACCTACTCAACAGTCACAAACAATACTGCTGTTTTTCCTTCATTTTTAACAATTTTTCAGTTGGAAAAATAACTGATGAAATTCTACAAACTGATACTTCACTTCAAACATGTCTAACTGATATTTGGACTCTTTCGGGTGGGATTACTGATATTAGTATCTAACATTTTATTGTAATTTTCAGTGGGTGGTCTCAAAATGTACAGAATTTCCTGGCATAATTGCGCTGTTGAGATAGTCCTGCAAAAATGGATTACGTAGTGTTGGTTGAAAAGTTTAGTTTTGAAATTGCTCTTTTCGGCAATCATATGCAAAATGTTGAATGTTCAATGGAGTACATTCCCAATTGCTCTGCCAATTTACTGGACCGATTATGGAGCAAACTCTTTGATGTAATATGTAAGTTTGGAATTTGGCTTAACAAGCTTTCGAGTTGTGGGTCGTAGAAAATATGGCCGTTGTGTAGGTGGAGACACGATCATGAGATAGTCGGGGCATTTCCGTGCGAGATTTTCAACATTAAAGCTATAGACAGTGGTTAGTCCCAATAAAAAGTTGATGCGACAGATCACTTTCTCAAAACTAAAGTTGTACCTGAGTATTTCATCTTTGCGATGCACATTAATTACAATAATCCGTGCAACTGTCATGACAATCCACCCATGCAAACCAGAGATATAAGAGATATTGAAAGGCTATCTATTTTTCACCTTTCATGTGGATTACACACTTAACGAACTAAATTCGGTGCAGGAGTGAACGATTTCTGGGACACTTGGATGCACTGCGGTATTCCCGACACACAATTACATTATAAACAACATAATACACAGGGATTGATTTTTATTAATGCAAAGGGGTTATAAAAACAACAAAACTCAATGGACTCCGCGGCCCTGCTAACACATGCTAAACATATGCAGTATGCCTATTCGCTTTAAATTAGCTCAATTTTGCAGTGTGAATTTGCATGATAAATTGCACTTTGCTTAAGCGACAAAGTTATATAAACCCTGTATCACAATCAAGTATGAAATTAGAATTAATTGATAAAATGACGTCTTGCCACGCAGCCAGCAACGTGTAGTAATTGTTGCTGGTACCTTGACCCCAGACCCAAATGTGCAATGACACGAAGATAAATGTTTGTCATGGACTTTTCTCTTTTTAAGATTTAAAACAATAAAACAATTGGAGGGTATTCCATTCATTTACATGAACTAAGCTAAAAGAAGGAAACGCACCTTGGTTATTATAGTAATATTATACTTTCACAATTGGTCTAACATATTGGAAAGTTTCGTATTCATCCCGTGATATATATCTGTTAAGTATACGGTATTACATCTGGCAACTGCATATTCAAATATAAAATTCCGTAATGTGCATTATTAGCTTAAAATCGTTAACTCGTCGCTTTGCAGGAAAAACCTCATATGTGCATTTTTTACCTCTAAATAAAGAAACTGTAGAAAAAAGGGGCAATGACAAAACATTATATGTAGAAAATTCATGTTTAAATTTAAGAAAGAAGTTTATAGTTTTATGATACAGAGGCGAACCTTTCTGCTCTAATTAGGTCTAAAAAATTTACACTATCAGGTTAGTATTGGGGGCTCACTTTTATAATTGAGGATGGATTGCAGTTGACCTTTGACCAGTTACCAGTGGTTTAAATAGGAGGTTCCGCGACGAAGCATTAAGTAAAAACTTAACGTTCAGAACAACACTGATTATTATAATTTGAAGGTATGTCAATTCGAGTTAAAATCCTTCCTTTTGTTAACCCTGTCGTCACCACGGGGTGGGGGCCCTACTGCACTTTGCTCCGGTGCGCTTAAAAATGGCCAAAAGATTTCGTGAAAAGCTTCCAGATCCTTTCCGTCTTTTAGCGAAACAAAATGTGAAGGTAGGCGGCTTCACCGGGGTTAGGGTAAGGACGTACAAAGTCGAAGGGTACGGGGGGGTGGGGGGGTTGCCATCCAAGAATATTTCATAGAAAATTTTTAACATTACCTTTATTTTAAAAAAAGTAAAAAAAATATTTTTATGTTAAAACTAGTCAGTTGCATATTTAGAGCTGAAAACCGCTGGATAATACGCTTATTTCATACTTTAGCGCAAATCGGATTTTCGTCTATTCTTCTGTGGAAAATGCCAATTTGGCGGGACTCTCGGACTTCATGACGTCATTGACACAGAAGGATGTTAGTACTTGATATCAATGGAAAGAGGGGATTCATAGCTATCCAGCTGGTGTCAAAAGCATAAGCATCATGGGGTGCTCTATAACGAATTCTCGAGGGGGTGGTAACCCCCCCCCCGGTAAACCGTGTTACAAAAAAGGCTTGGTAAGACGAGGGTTAATGCACATGGTTTAGCTACTTAATTACTAGCTGATGCACTAATTACTGTGTAAATCCCATTGGAATGGGCGAAAAACAGATAGCCTTAATGAGAGATATCAAGGCATCCATGCATCCATTTTGATGTCATATGTAATGATTTCATATAGATTAGACACTCAATAGATTTCTTACCTTGTATTTCATAAAACATGCCTTAAAAGTGAAACTAAAAGGTGATTTTGATTTGCCCATATTTCAATATAAAACATAGGCTAAATTTTGTATTTGCTCCAATACGAAATTAGAAATTTTCAATTTTTTATACCAAAGAAATATGTTTCATCTTTATTTTTTCTGCTTGGGATATTTTTTATGAAAAGCTTACATCATTGCAAGAATCAAGATTTTCAATATTTTTAGGGACACCTGATTTGTGAAATCTTTTGTTGGACATTTAATAATCTGTTATATCTCTGCTTTCCGTGAGCAGATTGCAATGGCATTCATAAGGAGATAATTAACTCTTGTGAAGATGAAATACTCTGTTTTGGGTTTTTTTTTTGAGAAATTGAAGTATATCTGCTTGCAAAACTTTTATTGAGACGTCCTGTACGATGATGCGCAAATGAACCAGCAACCATTGGCAAATTGTAAAAAAACAAGAGTTTTAACAGGAATTAAGAAAGCGTTCAAAGAAGTGTTTTTGCATTCGCTTACGTAACCTATATTCTCGTCTATTTTCGTCAACAAATCCCTGACCATTTCTTATAAAGACAAAGATGGCTGTTTTGATTTGAAAGACCGACTTACAGCTGCAAAGTCAAGGCTACTTGTTGTCAGTGAGAAGCGTGCAGGAAATTGGTCTTAATTAACTAAGATACTGGTATTTGTATTCAAATGAACAGTTTGTTTGCCTTAACTGAAGTTCGAAGATCACAAGAGCCTTTTTTGATGTTATTTTGAAAATACAATAAAACTGTGTTTCTAAATTTATAATGATACCAAAATCTCAAGTTTGTTGAGGTGACCGGGGATCGAGGCTGAGGATCACTAGTGCCACTTTAGGATAAATAACCATGCGGATGTGTATATGAGGACTAAATCAAAACGCTGATGAAGTCCTAATTATTCAAAGGCCACATTTCTTGAAAGGTAATAGATCAGTTACTTGTAAACATGTTAGGGCATGGTATCTTTAAATAAGTCAGCCTGACTCCCACACTTAAGGTAATTGTAATTGTTGGTGTTATAATGTATAGTATAACAAACAAACAAAGAACAACAAAAAACAACAACGGCAACAAAACATTGCTATTAAGTGCATTAAAGTCCTGCCTAAGCTAAGGTAGGAATGTATTTTATATCACTGCTTCTCTTTAGTAGTTCTCTTAAAGTAGGCCATCAAAGGTGTAATTAAACCAGTAACCAAACTGAAACGCTTACAGACTGACCATAATTACTGTTAACGAAAATTGTGATTTTCCTGATGAACCGCCTGCGAAAAGTTTTATCTTATTTCTCAGAAAACACTTAACGAAAAAATGGGTTAGATCATCTAAAAGGTACTTATTTTTTGCTGTATGCATAATGCATGATAGAATTACAACTAGCTACAGACAGGAATTTGGAGCATAAATGAAATCGCAGTGCAATTATCGGATGAGTAGGGATGAATGTAAAGCTAAATTTAATCAATGCGCCAGGTGTTATTTTTTATTGTTTCATTGTTTTTGAAATGCGAGAATTTAACGCCCGATTTTATTTGTTGCACATTCAATACTGGATTGAGAAATTTTATGTAGCATGTCATCTGCTTATGTTCAAAATTTGATGTTTCCTATATAAAGAAGTGAAATGTGCAACTTTTTGCGACACAAAAACGAGAACATATAGGAATGCTTTTTGACCTTGTTTGAAGAAAAGTAGAACGCTTCACGTTGGAAATTGTTGGTAAAGGCAAAATAAAGTGCCTATACTCCCTTCCCATCCTTCTCCTCCTATTCATTCTTCCTTTCTCTCTCCAGTTCTATTTCTAATCATACACGTCAAGTTCCTTCTGCTTCTTCCCTTTGATCTCCTTCTTCTTCCTCTTTCGTTTTCCTTCTTCTGCAACCCTTTCCTCATCATTACCAGCATTTTCTTCATGCTTTTTCTCACCGTATTCGTCGTCTTATATTCCTTTTCCTTTTCTTCTTATTTATTATCCACTCTTTTGAATGAACCAGAGGATGTTTTGAGTCAATCCCAACAATGCACCAGTTTTGGGGAAATTTCACCTCAAATAGGCGTCATGTGATCACATAAAAAATCCTATTCTGAACACATAAAAACCAATGACTTACGCTCATTTTAGCCCACAAGCGGTTATAACTTAGGGATTTTTTGCATGATTATTAAATGATTGTGGTTATTAAACTTTTGGAACCTTTTATCCTAAGTACTGACATGTGTAGTACCGTATGTATGGTATAGGCACTGCTATGAATAATGGGATTTACTCAAAAACACCCTCTGGAAGAACCCATGTTCTATTACTTTAAGTACAAAGACTTAGCGGAAGGCTATACGTGACTTCTATTTCCTCTATTGAAACACGTCGAAATACTTGGGTGGGTCCTTTTATTATTCTCTTACGTGGAAGGGACAAAGCGACAAACAACAACATGACTAAAAAGATGATCCATTTTGAAGCAAATTCCGAAGTTCTGGATCTTTACTTTGTATAGTGATCGCGTTAAAATTAAATAAAGAGAATTAGCAAATCATAAGTTTTTAAAATTATATAACGTGACACGCGGAGTACCCCAAGGGTTTTCAATCTGGACCGTTATTATAATTCATATAAAATTTATTCTTCTAACGAATCAATTATTTGAATTTTCTGATGACCAACACATGAGTAGGTCGCCATTTGACAGAATATGTTGGCAAATATTTGCCTTTCGCGGGCTAATATTGATATTCTCTTCTCGTTTCGAAACTACGTGAAAATGAACCTTGGGGAAATTAAAAAAAAAATTGTCGGCCAATGGATAGTTTGCCGTCAAAACAGCATCCCCCCTTCCCCCCGCCGTCTCTGGGGACGCCCCGTACCTGACACAAGTTTATCATACTTGGGCGAGAGGGTTCGCATGATTTTTCACTGATAAAACCACGCAGCATGGTTCCAGTTGGAGTTGTAATCATTTTTCCCAATCTGTGTCACCGAAAACTTGTGCTCAGAAATCATACTATCCGGTGGTATTTGGAGGAGAAGTGGCATAGGTTGTACAGAAGTCCTATGTTCAATTCTCAATGAGACCTTGAAATATCAATGATCCAATCTCATTATTTTCTCATTATCTATGGTTACATCTGGATGATATGGGGCAGATAAGCCGTGACAAAGATCTCCCAATCGTCAGCTGTGGTGGCTAGATGTCAGTGTAATCCCCTCGAAGGCAGTTGTTAATTGTAGATGTGCAGATATAAAACTACGTTATGAAAAGGGTATTTTGCCAATGTACAAAAGAATATCCAAATTCCACGCTAACATATAACAGAATTACCACTAACAGCTCACCAACTTAAAACCACTATCAATCATTTTTCCAAACTAGAAAGTGCCCATTTTGTCTCTAAATTGCTAGGTTATGTCATATCAACGCCTTATTACTCTTCTTTGTGAAAAACAGTCTGCATTTTAAAGCGATCTTGAAGATGCCATTTACGACTGTTTTGTTGACATAAAGTCGGATCCCGACTTTTATTAGTAAACAAATGCATTTAAATCGTCATTACGACGTGTTAAGCTTAGCTATTTACAGAGGTCTTTACTACAATCATTTTCCAATACAACAGTGCAAAAATATGGACTTTGATGAAAAATAAGGGACGCGATTTGTTTACATTTTGAAGAAATCGCTATAGTGGCTTTAATACAAATTACAATTTAACCTGGAAAAGGGGTCAGCTAACACTCTTGTTCAGGAATCTTGACAATAGATACTCTCACTACACTCTCGTCTTGCATAATTGGCTACTGCGTTTTAAGCGGGTGAAGCGAAAAATAATGGAAATAGAGGCATATTGATCATGTTCTTGAATCCGTGTTGGTTTACCATTGACAAATTGTCCGAAGTAGTGCATAAAGGAAATTCTTCAATCCATAAATGGTATATTAAGATTCTAGAAAATTGGTTTTAAGATAACATTGAAATTATGATATTTATCTTTGAGCATGCTTTTCAAATTATTCATAAATTTCACTTGCAAAGAGCATACATGTAAATAATCAACATGAAAAAGAGTTGACAAAGAAAAACAAATGCGATGTATCGCGTTACTGACAATCTGGAACAATAATAATAATAGACTTTATTGTTGGAAAAGATGATATACAAGTTTTCGCTGACATGCTGACATGACAATCCCTGAAAGAGAAGTCCATTATTGGAAGGTCGTTTCCTCAGTATGACAATGTTTTAATTGACAGTTTGGCATTTTAAAAACAAAAAGGAAGTTTTACCGGAAGTGGAAAATTTTAATCTCAAAGAATGCAGAAAAACATAACAAATTGTACATTATTCTAAAGCTTATATTTTGAATTTCACTATACCATTAGCTTCATAATTTGCAAAATGTTCGTTAGAATAGGGATGCCAACCTATTGTGTTATAACATTGTACAATGGCAACACCCTTAGTTTGTATGTTTTTACATTGCACGCATTACTCAATACCGGTAACCATGGGTATAGGTTAGGGATGCCCAACCTATTGTGCTATAGCATTGTACAATGGCAACACACTTTATGTTTTTGCATTACATTCATTACTGTAATAATAATAATAATAATAATAATAATAATAATAATTGTCACTTATAAAGCGCTACAACAAAGTATCTAAGCGCTGTACATAACACAAACACACCAAAAAATACAGTTTATTAATCTATACATTAAATGAAATACGATATAAACTAAATATAAACCTAATGATTTTAACATTTTATTTATTTAAAAAAAGAAAAAAAGAGGTTCAGCACATGACCAATTTGTCATCTAAACTAAGTAACTCTGATAAAAAAAGTATGTCTTCAGTCTAGTTTTAAAAGTGGAAACAGTTGGTGCATGGGTATATGTATTACTCAATACCAGTAAGTATGTAAACCATGGGTATAGGTTAGAGATGCCCAACCTATTGTGTTATAGCATTGTCCAATATCGACACACTTATTTTTATTTGTTTTACATTACACAACTTACACGCATTACTCATACAGGTTGGTCATATATTACAAGCCGTCCCTTGTGACTGAGTTCCACCACATCCACCCATCGTCTATTGGTGTTCTCCATTGACTGCTGTATGCATCATTGTTTCAGCACTGACCCAAATGGGCCTCGCCTACAAGGTCAGGGTTTATTCCGTTCATGTTGACATGGTAGCTAGACACTCTCCATGGGGGACACTCAGTTTCTTTACACCGGTAAGCATGTAAACCATGATGGGTATAATGTTAGGGATGCCCAACATATTACGTATAGCATTGTCCATTGGCAACATACTTTTTGTTTTAAAGTTTTAACTAAAATCAATGAAAAAATATATTGTTTGACTGTAAACATGGAACCATAATTCCACCATGTCATAAAATTATAATTCTATTATTGTTTCCTTTTTGTTGTGCACCAAAGGATGATATTTAAAAAGATTATAGTAGAGTTTCTATTCTAATTAAATGAATTTGTGAACTGAAATATCCCTTAGGTGTCATGCATTAAAGAGTAACCCACCAATTATCATCACCAATAATAATAAAAACTAAACATAAAAGTGAAAATGAGTAAAAACACTAAAAATTTATCCAATGTTAATTTGCATCCGAGTTTTTAATATTCCTTTTATTCCGGTTTATAAAATAACGTGTTTAAGGCCAAGAAAAAAAATTGTCCCCAACTGTCTTTGCTTAAAGCTATGTGCTATGTTTTTTTTTTTTTTTTTTTTTTTTAATATTTTTAAAAAAATATTTCGATCTTTTTTTTTTAATTTTGCGCCGTGTGTTTAGAAATACGCAATATGTGCCAACCCCAAGGTAACTCCTCTTCTTTCTTCTTTTCTGCTTTCAAAGCATTACACAACTTCACACAATAAAAAAACCTATAGAGTCCCTATAGTTCCACCTTTTGTTTTTTATTTGACCCAAATTTTGAGACACGTTCAATGTCAAGAAACTACTGAGTTCGCCTAATTTAAAAACATAAAATGTAACACACTAATATCTTTTAAAAAGACAACCCTCGCTAGCGAGGATGTAGTACTTAATATGTTAGTGCGTAAATACTTGAATCAAGGAAACCGCTCTCTTTTTAGAGAGATTACTGTTAAACTACAGTATATATGTCAGGCATCAACCATACTCATGCTTCAACCTTTAATTTTGAAATCATCCAAAGATCCTATTTTTGCAGTTCCCTGTCACCGAATGCCCCTGGGTTTGGAAACTCCACCTTAACACACATATCCATGTTCATAGGTGAGTGCCCCCTCCCCAGCACTTTCACACTGACTTTGACCAATTTGCCCAATTCATCATTGCCATCATTCCATTCACAAAATATCTCGTGAAACTGTTAGTATTCGCATTTGTTTATATACAACTTCCTTTCTGATATCGGCCAATCATTGCTTGTTGCACATATGCTAGGGCAACTTGCCAATGTTGTGGCTTTTATATATATACTCCAATTTTATACCATCTTCAATGAAAAAATATAATAAATCGCCCCGCCGCATAGAGCTATGAGCTAAATCCAATTTTAAAAGCTATGCGCGAGGAAAGCTGATGGCCTAACTGATGGCCTAACTGATGCTTAGAAAAGCCGAAATAACACATTTTGTCGACATTGGAAAATACTACAACCCAATATAGGTTGAGCATAGGAACCTTGTAGTATGGCACGCTAGAGCGGACATAAAACGTCGAGTTTGCAACGCTATGCCGGCGAGTTTGCAAGTTCGCAACGCCATGCCGGCGAGTTTGCAAGTGTGCGACGCCATGCCGGCGAGTTTGCAAGTTGGCCACGCCATGCCGGCGAGATTTTGCAAGTTGGCCACGATATGCCGGCGAGTTTGCAAGTTGGCCACGCCACGCCGGCGAGAGTTTTCAAGTTCGCAACGCGATGACGGCGAGTTTTATTTGGATTTTTATTTATTTTTATTTTTTATTTATTAATTTGTATTTATTTATTTAGTTACTTTTTATTTATTGTTCATTTATTTCTTTTTATTTTTACTTAAGTCTTATATTTTATATTTATATTATTATGCACTGTTTATTCTAACATATATTTAAAAATACACCGAATGTATATAATATAAATATAAAATATAAGTAAATATAAATAAATAAAAATAAATAAAGAAACATAAATCAATGAATAAACAAATAAATAACAAAAAAACTATCCAATAAAAATAAATAACTTTATATAAATATAAATAAATATAACAAATAAATTAAAAACAAATGATTGAATAAACAAATAAGTAAAAAATAACTAAATAAAAATAAATAAAAGATAACTTTATATAAATATAAATTAATAAATACTTGAACTTGAACTTGAACTTTATTTCCATATTATCAAAAAGTACAATACAATATTACATAATTATATCAAACAATACAATTATAACGATTGACAATATGGAGGAGGCGTCAAAAAGGCCATACAGGCCAGAAGTGGACGTCCCCTAACCGTAAAACATACAGTATTAAATGATACAACGTTAACCAACAATACATGTAATCAATATTAATTAAAATTAATGGCAGAATAATGATAAATACTACAAGTTAGCATAGGTTTGAAGAAAAGTATCCTTGAGTAAGTATTTAAATGTCTTTATGTCTTATATAAAAAATAAGTAATAACAAAATAAATCAAAATAAAACTCGCCGGCATGGCGTGGCCAACTTGCAAACTCGCCGGCATGGCGTGGCCAACTTGCAAACTCGCCGGCATGGCGTGGCCAACTTGCAAACTCGACGCGGTTTGTCAAACTCGACGTTTTATGTCCGCTCTATAGCGTGCCATAAGCTGCCATACATATTGTAGTACTATATGAGGTGTAGACATGGTAGAGTTGCGTGCGAGGAAGAAACGTCTACTAGATTTCATTAATTTTATTTGAGGTTCAACAAAACAACTGTGCATTTATTGCCCAAATATGTATGAACTTGTTGTACATTTATATTAAATACTGCAGAAACATTTTACCAAAATTGTATTCGATTGTTGGTTTGCGTAACTCTTTGATATTCATGATATTAATACTATGAAAACTTTTAAGTGTAAAACTCGGATATCGTTTGACCACGTTGACCACAATATTTGACTTGCGTGGACTTGAGTGTTGAATAGCATTGATTATACATGCAACCATCCAACTTTTTTTTACAAATTAACGTCAAACACTTCCGTTCAGATTGCAATTTCTATTTGATTTACCACAACTGTCATGTGCATTTTACTTGTATTTTTCATCTTTGCCATATTTGAAGCATATTAGGTACGGTTTATTTATGTACTGTGAATAAGTTATGGTTATTTTTAGTTTTCTTATTCGTTATGGTGCATGCTTACTGTTTATATTTTTGGCAATATTAATTGGATACGGTAGTTACCTTGCAGCCTACGCTAGTCACTACTAGTGGTGCAATGATATATTATAAATTAATAAGGGTATATTACCTTCTTTATGTGGAGTAAAATCTTAGTCAACTGGAATAAATGTTAAGCATTGTTGGGTAAAATTTGACTAAGATTTCACGCCACATATAAGAGTAATTTCCTTATTTACTCCATTTTCAGTGGTGCCGATCCAACTCTCTACATGCAAAACGTGCAAAAACAGTCTAAAGGTGTACGAACTGTTAACTAGGGTAATTTGGGGAGTTCGAATATCTCAGGGTTAAAGGGACAGAGGAAGTTTTCTTTAGGTGTGTTTTTTTTCTTCTTAATTGTACTTGATCGGGTCCGGATATAGATCACCTATCGAGAACGTTTCGAGGTTTATTGGACAAACAAGTAAAATGAAAACCAAAAAACTATGTTGAACTTTGCCTGCTATCGTAATCATCCCCGTAGAAAATCATGCTCGGTTTTTCTGCGTGCACGACAGAAAATTCTAAATCATAAAGCCTTGATCTTATTACATAAAGAGGGTGTATTCGGCTTATCACTTCATGTTTTGATCTCATACATTATAACATCCAAGTCATGCAAAAAAATAAGGTCGAAAAAATCGGGGCGCTTCTTTCTGGAAATGTCCCGTGTGTCTTTAAAGGAGAACCTGTTAAAATAACTTGCACAATTAACCTCTAAACACAATTTTGACACTAGGGAGTGGTTGGTCATGGGAAAACGGATTATACTAACCATTAAACGAATTATAGCATTTTGTCTGACCATGCTGTTTGAAATTCGCGCGACTGTATATGGGATTGTATTTTGTTGTTATGCGATACGGACGGCACAGTAGCGGTCATAACATCTTCACGCATGACGCTTTCATAATGTGTAATTCCTAGAGCATATTCCTAACGTGCCGGTCGTATCGCAATAACACGTTCAACACTAGCGCGATTTTTAAAACGCACATGTCAGACTACTTGTTTTATTCATCGTTAGTTCCGTTTTTCTATGAACCACTCGATATGTGGTCAATATTATTTTATAGTGTGTTTGGTTTCATATATCGGTTTACGGTTTCCTTAAGTAATTTTTGTAGAGCAGAGCCAAATCATACTGGCCTATTTTACCTCGCACTACAGAAAGGTTTGACACCTTTGACAGTTAGTATGGACCCCTTCCCACGAATGCCAGGTAGGTAGTACCTCAAATTGTGGTATCACTTTTTCATAGGGCCAATTTAATTTTAGTTTACACAGGGCCAGGGTCAAATTTGAAAATCCCCAAATGTTGAATGTATGCCCATATTGTCCGTCTAATCAAAGGATGTCCAACATGTATAGTTTTGTAACACTGAGCTTGGTTTATCCATCAGTATATGTGGTATACTGGGCTTGGTTATCGTGAAAAAAATATGCGTCCTGGAATACAATTTGCGGACGGAAAATGCCTTTGCGCCGGCCGTATGCCCAGGTACTTCAGCATGGCAAGGGTGGATTCGGAACCCCGTATTTCGGCGCCCAGGTTTTCGGCCAACAGCCTCAGCCATGCCGTGCGACTGCGGGTCAAGTGCATCCGGCGATTTTTCCACACATAATACCACCGTATTAATGTCATAAAATCATTCTGAAAAGAACTTCTGTTGGACCTTTGGTTAGACTCACCTGACCTTGTACGCTTATCCTGCTAATGACATTGCCAGCTGGTGTTTTCACCTTGGGTGGGGGCCGGATTTGCCGCCCTTGCAGGGGCATCGTTTGTCGACACTTGCACGCCTGGTGTTACCAGTGGGAATGCTGTACGGATAGATGGATACCAATGGAATACTGCACGTAAGTAGAAGACATTGGGAGGATCATGGATTAATAATCACGTCTGATAAAAAATAATTGCAAGAACACGTCTCACTTGTTTGTCTTCTGCTTATTAATTGCTATAGCAAGGCTATTAATTTTGTCATCTGGTGTCCGGGTCTTGTTACAGACTGTGTGTTGAATGACCGGTATAAATGGACCATGGCTTTTTCCATACCCTATTTATTTATTTACACCCGTGTGTACTGTTTGGTCATTACGTCTTGGTCTTTGTGCGACGTCCACATAGTATTTATCAGGTTTATCTACGTGCCATTATTTAATTACTTGCTATGTAATTGAGTTTGGTGTACGCATTATCCAATATTAAATATCTAACCGAAGTTTTTTTCTAACATGATGCCAAACACATTACTACTCGACCATTTACTGCGGCATCAAGTACTCGCTCATCTGTTTTGTTTGCAATTTGTAATATCAAGGCTATTTATCTATGTCTATAAATTGGTCTTGAAGATTGTGACTTATGAAACTTGTCAAAATCACTGGCGCAAACTTTTTTTTATCATATATTAATAAATGAAAACATTAAAAAGAAAAAAAGTTTTGTCTCAAATACAGTTTGGCAAAAAAAGCCATGTGCCATATTTTTATGTTAATAATTGGTAACGCGATCACATTTATCCAAATAGTCTTTAGTTTTAACCTCAAAACAGTTGTTCGAAAACATGTACATGTACTGAGCAGAGACTTGTTGCTGAGTTACAACATATGGTCATCGTAATCCTGTGCGGATTATATTTTTGCAAATGACAGTCTTGAATAGATTAGTAGTAGGCATAAAAAAAAAAAACCATTCTAGGTCAGTTCACAAAGACACAACCTTGACCTGAGAATGATTTTAAAATGAATATCCATGGCAACGTGCTATTAAAAGTATTATAGGCCCTGTGTACAAGAGGGCTGGCATTCTTGTAGCTGAATTAAGACATCGATGATACTGGGCACCACATCTGGTCCAGGCTGAGGCTGTGTTTCATTCAGTTCCGCATCTGTGCGGTGCCGAACGTGTGAGAATCCAGGTTTGCAATAGCCATGCATCATGATAACAAACTTCTGGGCATGTACAAAACATGGCCTGGCCTATTGGCCAATTGGCCTAAACTAAAACAATGAGTTGTTTGTGCAGTATCTCTGCTCCTGGGACTTCAAGTATGTAGTTTGAGAATCCCACTATGAACATGCTCTAATAGCCTTTACTCTTGTACCCACTGTCACAGTGGGATTCTTGAGCTAAACCCATGTATGAGGAATTTTTTTTTCCTAATTCTCTTCCCAAAGGTACACAAACAATTGCATGATGTTTTTTGGTAGTGAAAAAAGATTGGAGCCAGGGATTCAGGAGAGATGAACATGATGGATATTGGCAAGTAAAGGCCAGGAATAGTTAGTTATGACTGGAGGCGAGTTACATTAACTTTAGGCGAGTTACACTTTTAAAATTTAAATTGAATGATTTAATCAAAGGCATTTATTACATATTGGGACATAGGACCCAATCTGCACCGCATATAAAAACTTTCTGTTTTTTAAATTAAAAAAAAAAAAAAAAAAAAAAAAAAAAAAGACATTAATCAATTTCTAGAATGCCACTTTAATCGGCCTAGATGATCACAGACCAGAAACTGTGAACACTCCATGCACATGATGCTCAGGTCAGTGGTTCTTCTGACCAAGTTTGGCTGACACCGGCCCAAGCATTAGCATTGTAGCTGTTAAGGAAGCCTTGACAATGTAGCCACTATAGGCTACCAGCTAACCTAATCTGAAGTGGAATGTTTCATATACCAATGAAACACATTTAAACTGCATATGAAAGCTGTGAAAGCAACGAACTCATGGGATAACCACTAGTACACTCCGAAACACATTTTCCATGTGGAAACAAGCCCCAAAATGTCTGTTACTGCATAGCTGGGAATTCCGGGATTTAATTCCTCATCAATCAAAAGTCAAATTATTTAGATTGAGCAAGCATTGAAATTTTACATCTGTAAAAGCAAGCTGTCATTTGTAAAGGGGAATAAAAGACAATGAAAAAAAGGCCACCCCAAAAAATAAAAAAACATGGTGGGACGTATGACAAGCGTAAGTTTTTGATTTTAGGCCAAATGGGCCAAAGGCCATGTTTTCATGGGCCAGGTTTTGGACATGCCCCAAACTTCTCTTGTAGCTACTCATGCTCGGGCCACAACAGTTCGTACTATATGTAGACTTTGATCAATTTAATGCTGACAGAAAATTCGCTTCATTAATGATGATGAGAGTAAGGGTTCTTAAAGCTTGAAGAGGACAAGGTGCACTGACGCCGATCAACATTTCTCAAAAGACAGCCGTAGAAACGCGAACGTTATGAATTTACTAGCAGACAGTTACATTTCTTTTATTATAATTATTATTTTTATTATCCATTTCAGTGCATCCTCACGCTAACCAACCAACTGCATGGTCAGCATTTAGTACTCAATACAGTCATCGCTTCCATACGTGGTCATCTGGATAACTCAGAACCCCACATCCACTGGTTGCTTTTCGTTTCATGGTACAACAGTAGCAGGCAAGAACGTTGTGAGCAAGCTCATTGCTGAAAGTTTGTATCCAGAAGGTTTTAAGAGTCAACATAGTTCATTTAGATAGCTAGCAAATCATTTTCCGCATACGAGTCAAATTAGCGAATATAAGGTGAGTAGGCGGGTATTAAAAAGCTTTTAATTCAAACACACGCTTAGGCCTCCCTCGTCTACCAAAGATGGGGTGGTTTACACAAATTCAATTTTTGTTCCGCCTGCTATAAAACCCCCTTTTGCGTGCCAAATTATGTTTGTCATTGACATTCACACTCTTTTCATGTCAAAGCCAACATCCACTGGGACAGGATATTCCAAATGATGGATAACGGAGGTGTTAAACCTCCCCCGCTTGGGATCATGTCATTTTACTTTTTTATCCCACACATGGAGCATATTACCAAAATATCCGATTTCAAATTTTTTAGTTAAATTTGGTCCATCCGTTTGAATAGTAGAAGCAAACGTGTATACTAAACTGGCCATTGGACAATGTGTTGTTATTCTCTATCCAACTATCATTAAAATAATTTAAAAACAGAAAAAAATAAAAAACTTAAAAAAAGCAAAATTTTCCTTTTTTTTTAAATTTAGGACGCATGCATATCTGTAAGAGGAAAACATCCCTTTTGGTCCAAGTGCTTTGTGTTTTTTACAGCATTGTGCGGATTTTTTTTTTTCTGATATTCAAGTGATATTACATAATTTATTTCCTTAATTTCACAGAGAGAGGTTGAAGATTTTTAACCGCCATGTAGCCAATTGTGGACGACAACTAATTCATATTTTGATGAGGTGGAAACATGCCACCGGGTCTCCTGGATTCCTTTAGACCATTCTTAGATTACCAAGAAAGTATAGATGGTGTGTTGACTATAGGAATCGTATTCATATTTATTCAGGTAGATGTTTTGTACCTTACTGAAGTCTGGGTGGTGGTGTTACTACAGACTGTCCCCCCAAAAAAAACTAATACAATCAAAGATTCTTTTTTTGGCAAAAATTTCAGTTTATTCAACTGGAGTTTTTACTGGACTCTGTTTAAAGAGAGTTTTCCTTCATGATATTTTTAGTTGTGTAATTTGGGGGTCTGGTTCTGGATTTTTTCCTGGCTAATTATCTGAGACGTTTGAAAGCCTTTTTGGGCCAGTTTCGGCTGTCCCTGATATCACAAAGTTGTCATTGAAAATCACCTTCATACATTCTTTATTGAAAATTAAAATAAAGTAGGTTAAAGTGCTGCTTCGTGTGATATAACATCATTTTATAATTTGATAATGTCGCAATCTAATAAGTACATGTAGCATTGGTAATTTCAATTCCAACATCGTGTTTTTCTCAGCTTTATTCCAGGTTTCACAGAAGGTAGAACCATAAAACAGCCTGGTTGAAAGTAAACTGAAGACATTGAACACCACCATCCTTTCTTTATTTGCTATTGTTGAACATGCTTTCTTTCCTTATTTTCCTCCCTGGCATCTTAGAGGCTGTTGGGAATAGGGGAAGGGTACATTGTCCCTCACTTAGAGCGTTGTCCACAGATTTGTCCCTCAACAGACTTGTTGACTGTTACATTAGTTTCAGCAGTCAATCTCCAAATTTCCATGAAATGTCAGATTATTTCCCCCTATAGTTAGTGCCTCATTTCACCCACAACATAATAATTTCTGGTGCTTTCACTGAAAAATATATTTGCATTATTTCAATGCATTAAATACATTTAACTCTGATCTGTACATTATGTCGTTTGTTTGAAAAGGGTAAATCCCACACTTAGGCTAACACCCCACTTATGCCTTTTAGTTTCTTGAACCTTCAGTGAAACTGGCCCAAGTGGTATATTTTTATCCGTTGTTTTCAACTGAATATATCTCCGCTTAGGGTCCATTCACATTGGTGGAATAAAAGCGGGATGTAGCTGAAGGATCTTTGTCTAACAACTCAACGTCAAAATACTCTGGCAAAATGCACATTTTATATCTTTAAATTTTATCTTAATATTAATATTTTTATTGGAACGTCTGTAACAAGACCTATTTATTTTAGAGCTGTTAAAGAAGTGTTAGATAAACGCCTTGGCTGATACCTGCAATGCACTACAACCACCACAGCAACTATATTTCGGCTTATCCTTCACTTTTTTGATTTATTTATATGTTTTTAGTAAATAAGAAACCTGCATTTCGGAACAAAATGGTGGCCAATTTTCCTGGAAATGGTTTCTGTGATACATATACTGGTGCTGAGTGTTATAAGATTCCACTAGTGCTATAGCCATATAGTAAAAAATCTCTGTGTTTTGGCCACTTGGGGTCTTGTTTATGCGTACATTATGTGTGATTTTTTTTAGCAGTAATATAGCATGCCGATGCAATAAACGGCAACTATACAATGGATCAATACTTAAAAGGCAATAAAAGAGAGGACATAGATTAAAAGAGTGGGGTCACTCTTATGAAACATCATATATGAAACAGGGTAAGTGTTTTGAGTCAACCGAAACAATGTTCTGTACACTAACAACCGACTATAGTCACTATGAGTTACAAGACACTCATCCACCAAGGACCCAGTTCATTGGGTTGCACTTGTATATACATGTGTGACATGAATGGACTCGTGTGATCTTGTATCATATATCATAACCCAAAAACCAGGGGTGTATTTTTTCTAAAATAGCAATGGTGACTGAAGTTCCTGAAACTTTCCAAGGGAATTGAGATTATTACAGCTCATAGTTTTGTATTCTTCTCTCTGCCTGCCAGTGGGTCCCGAAACCAAATTTATCCACACACACTGTCCTAGGGGGGGCCAATTTAGAGTAAAACAACAACTTTGCTTTATATTCTATCCTACGACAACCGATTTTAACAAAACTAAAATTTGTAATGAGACCCGGTTAAGAGAGTTGTCCCCATCGAGATGGTATAATAAAATCTCGGAGTAAATAAAAAGCCCGCATTACAAGTTACACCTAGCCTATGTGCAATTAAGCAATGATTAGCAAGAATGTCACAGTCCATGCACAGTTTGGTGTTGTCCTCGTGTAGCATCGCCAAAGTCCTCTCGGTTCACCGTTATTGTAAGCATTAAAGGACTGGTATCTATATGGCGTACAAGGAAATTCCTTACATTTCCTAGTCAGCAGACAACACGTGTGATTGTATGACAGTCCCCCATCACAGTGGATTACTTCTCAGTTCATTGACACTACTGGATAATCTGACCCACGGTCTTGAGAGTACCATTATGTATAAATGCCCGGTAACAACAAGCGTTGATTTAAAACCCATGTTCCTGTAAGCTAAGCTTAGAATGGATTTGCTGCAGTTTTGAAGTTTGTAATCTCAGTGTTATGAGATTTGATGACTACCTACCCAACGAAACGTTTCCACATTGGCTGAACAAGTCAGATAACATCGAAGTTGTAAATTAAACAAAATCATACTAGTCATTTCCATCACGAATGTTTGTGAATGAATGAGGGCAAGATGAATGAATGGGCAAAATTGGCCAAAGTCCAGTTTGAAAGCGCTGGGGAGGGGCCGCACCAGCCTATGAAGATGGATTGGGCTGGTAAGTTGGCGTTTTCAAACCCAGTGGCCTTCGTTGACAGGGACTGCAAAAAAATAGGGGGTCTTTGGTATTTCAAAATTAAAAAGGTGTTGATTCTGACATATTAAACTGTGGTTATATAACTTTCTTAAAAAAGAGAGGAGTTTCCCCCGTTGATGCTCAAGTATTTACACTAACAATTCATACTACATCCTGCGCTACGTGGGTGTCTTTTTAAAAGGACTTAATATCTCTTTGGTCATATTCTTCAATGCAGGGAGAAAACATCATACGAAAATTGGACCATGATCTGGTCCCCCCCACTTTGCAGTTAGATGATTAGACCACGACTCGTCTACAGCAGCTTGCAATTCTAACGCTTTCCAAAATAACGGGCTAAGATGCCTATTTTTGGGGTTGTATTCTAAACAAAAAGTGGAATCACTCACTTATTTAGTTGTTTGGGTGGGGCCCACATAGTACTCCCACACATAGAACCACATGAACAAATGTCACAGGGAAATTAGGTAATGTGTACGCATATGAATTAGCAGGGGAATGTAGTGAATGAGTGTGCGCTTCCGGATTAAATTGTGAATTTTTCACACAAGTACTGATTAGGCATTGATAATCCATAAATTGATGGAAGCACTTGGCAACTCCCTCTTCAATGGCCCCCAGCTTGGGTTTTAAAGTTATACAGGGGTCAAAATTTAAAATGTTTCCGATTGTGTTAAAAGCACACCATGGTTTTTGTCTGGTTCAAGGATCCAAAAGGTATAGTTTTACACTATATATGGGCTTATAGTTTCCGGCTTCTTGGGTAAAAATTAGTAAAAATGGTGAAAAAGTCAAATTTTGGTGGGTACATGGGTCAAGAGTTAAGTTGCTTTGATTCATTAATTTTTGTGCAACTTGTGTTCCTCACCTAGCTGAAAGGATTGCAATAAGGAATAGTTTGCCTAATCTGTTAATGCTTAGTCTTTCACGTTATCCACACAATAGGTCACAGGTCAATAGAATCCACTATAATAGCTGCCAATAGCTTTTGATTTTATTCGCATTTGGTCTAAACCCTACACGATAAAGAATAGTCAAAACTATTCTATATTTCATTCTGGTTGAGCTAAACCACCAATTTGAACCACATTTACTAAATTGAGCACTAATTTCATTTTTGACCTGTACAAAAAACCAAAATTTTACTTTTTTTATTAAAATTATTTAACCATTTTTTGCAGTTTCTTCTACTCTTCTTCTAACCCCATATTCCTAAACTTAAGTCACAGATATTACAAATTACCTTATTATGGAATCCGTTTGTAACCAGGCAGCATCATGGTGTAGGCTTTTCAACACAACTTGGAACTATTTAAAAATTTTATACCCCATGTTTAACGCTTGATATCAAGCTGGGGGCCATGAAGGGGTTTGGCAAGTGGCTTCCATCAATTTTTTACTATTTCATGTATGAAGTATTGTGTACCAAAGTCAACAGTTTTATCCGTATTTGCACACTCCATCAGAATATGTGCCTACAGTCCCCCTCTAAGTGCGAATTCATTTGACCAAATAAACCAAAAGACCACAATGACGATAGTACAGTGTGGTATTTCGTGGTATTGGGGTGTTAGAGAGATAATAGCTATAAGGTCAATACCATTCCACCTTGATACATCTTTTGTGATACACTCTGGCCAAAAGTATTGCAAAATGCAGACTGAAAAAAAAAAATTATTTCAAAAATGATTTCAAATTGTAAACAGGAATTCTTGACCTATAATACGTAATTATTTTCACAGTTATGATTTTCCAGAATCAGATCGTGCCAAAATGTTTAATTTGATTGCCATGTTTCCTACATATGGCGACATTAAATAAAGGGAAAATGGTAAGAAAACGCTAATTGTACTCCAGAAGGAATGCAGGCAGAGAGGACGTACAAAAAATGCTGCAAAATAGGTCGCTCTAAATGAATTGTATGGGTTTGTCAGGGTCTACTCTAAACGTTTAGGGCGAAAACAAAGTGGTTGGCATGGACGGAAAATGAGACCAAACGCGTCAAAAAGATGGAGTACGCCCTCACGTTGGACTTAGGAATTTTAATGGCAGAAATAAGGTCACATGATACTTGAAAACAACTTCTTAATCTCACCGTGACATGTGCTGTTTTTGTCATGCAATGTGAAACGCGTAATTAGACATGTTTTAAGGAACCACGTGAGTTATCTTTCGATTGTATTCGGATGTTATCTGCATTCTCGATTTTTCGAAGACCACGGTTTCTCATTGACATTATCTCATTTCCGGTTCACACAACCACTCCGATTTTCTCCAGGAAATATATACGTAACTCCTAAAGAACCGTAGAATCAGTAAGCGGCATTATGCTGTTATGAGGATTATTTCTTTTGTTTCTGTGTCTGTATTCTTCTGGGAGTGCAATCGACAAATTATCCGTTTCGGAGTTTCTTTATCCGGGATCATTTAAGGACCATGACAATCCAATTGAAAAAGTTTTCGCCCGGGCCTCGATGGAATTCTGAGGAATAACATCTGTATGAAAAACACAACTTTGTCTCATAACGTAATGTGATGTGGTGTCCATGGATAATTTGAAATCAATTTATGACTATAAATGTCGTTTTTCTGCATGTTGCAATACTATTGGCCAGTCAGTGTGTGTTTTGTCATTCGGAAAAAAAAAAAAAATGCCTTTTATCTCTATTGGGGTGATTACATTGCTTTTTAATGGAAATTGAATGTACGTTAATATTGTCAATAGGTATTTTTAAAAAGAATCAAAGAGTTGCGTTGCATGCAACTGTCGGCGTTTGGTGCATATACTATATCAGCGGACAAAAAATTTCTTGAATCAAACGTACAATAAGAATAATTTTATATACAATAAGATAGGTTGATTTTAGAATTGGGAAAACACATCACCGAAGTGCAAATGATTAGGCGATGTTGACAGTTGACAGGCATGAAGACATTTTATAAGAGCTTATGAATCACATTTTGTTGTTATGTAAAAAAATGTTCAAAAGTCACCATTAATGATGTGGCATGGTAATCATTGATGTTTTTGAAATGTTTTTGTTGGTTTTTTCCTTAAACTATTGTTATTTTCATTAACATTGTGTATTTGTGTCTTTTTTGTTTTGTTTGGTTTTATTTCGCTATTTCTTACCTCTATAGGTACTGGCATGCAAAGAAGTCGTCTGTTAGACTACCACCTAGTCAGTCACTTCGTCCCATATTTCTACCCCTTGAACTCCGAAACGTACGGCATGCGTCAACACCGAAATTCGTCGAAAGGTTTCTTCGTCCAAAGCGGAACGGATGCGTCATAGCCGAAATTCAGTTTTACGGACCCCCAACAAACAGGAGGTTTTTGCCTTAAAAGGTTGCGAAATGTGGTGGAGAAATTGAACTTGTCTCATTGTATGATAGATAGGATTATACAGAACCATTATCAAAAAATGGACGAAAATATGAATGGGGCATTGACCACAGGTTGATGTCTATGAAGCCTAGACTTCACAATCACTTACGCATAATATTGAGTTTAAAGCACAAATTGATTGTCATCACCAATCCAAATATTGAATGCTTTCTGGTCCTCCTTGTAGACTTGACACAACCACATCAATTCAATTTGCATTCCTGGGACCTTTAAGGCCGGGTTTAAGGGGAGTGAAGGAGGATTTCCACCACTCAATGTAGGTGAACGAATTAATAATCAACTCAGAGGTTTATAAGGTTGATGCCAAATGTTTTTGTGTGAGTGGCGAATACATGATATTAGCAGTAGCAGAATCAGGGTCAGAAGCTTAGTGTGGATTTGTTTAAAGTGAGGGTGGATCTTGCAATTCTTCTCCTGTCATGGAAATAGTGTAGTTTCCCTTGGAATGGAATGCAAGTAAAGATTCTTGAGGCTATTTCATATGTCCCCGGGGGCTACTTGTATTCCAAGGTGGATATCAGGCTCGTGTACAAAAAGCGTAATTAATAGGGTCGTTTTTTGAACAGGCGATGTACGCGCGTACCTGTTTAGTGGTATCAAAATCATAAAAAAATACAAAATTTAGGGTTGCTTTCACGTACGATAATTTACGTTCGTTGTTTACTCTCTAATGTTAAAAGAGTTGAAAATTACTCTTTCAAGGAGTGACTCTAAGGACCAGTCTTTGTTGGACTTAACCTTCTTCTCTTTTGAGAGGGACTGCTGTCAGTCTTCACTCTTATGAGAGTGACAATCATCGATGAAGAGTTAATAATAACAAAATTCATTCTTTAAGATTTTTACATTTAGAGATAGGTGTGATATGGTGATATTTGGAAAACTTGTTAAAAAAATAACATAAAATGCCGGTAGACTCCCCGAGTGATTTTAACTAATTTCTGAATTTGACGAATTCCCAGTATATGCATTTATGTGTTTTGTATGGGGTATATTCTCGCCTGGTGGGAGAATTTACTTCAATCTTGATGTTCACTTTGATGGTGTCACAAAATGAAAAGAGCAGATTGTGAGGATCAATCAGACCGGTATCTGTCTTACCCATTCTAAAATCATGAAAACGTGGGTGTATTTCGTATTTACGTTACATTCTTTAAAATGTATTTGAGTATTTACCTTCTTTAAAAACGTTTTTGGTAATTTACCTTCTTTAAAATTCTACAGATCCAGCCATTCAATATTTATGGCTATTTTAGAATCTTATGTCATAAGTTACTACTGCTGTAGAAAATAATGCAACAAGTTGCTATCTTTACATCTGTCTAAAGAATTCGATTAAATTAACAACCATAGAATATTGTTGTATAAACTGGAGCATTCTGGTATGAGAGGCGCTTATTTAAAATCGTTTTGTTGATAGTTGTCTAAAAACAGACGGAGTAGGTACAGTATATAATTCATGTAATTCTTATTTCAAATTTATAAGGTTTGAAAGTGCAAACAAGGGTCCATTTTAGACCACGCTTTTATTTATGTATATGTAATACACTGTAATATATTCCCTCAAGGTTGATTATTATATTATCCCGATAGCACCACATTAACTTTTTCACAGAAGGAATGATGGATATAACATACATTTTTGTTAGCAATGAGCTTAAAAAGGTATGTTAGTCAACAAACTGTCTGTAAATGATAGTGAAACAAACTATCTGACCATGGGTACTTCAAATAAGACATCGAAATTTTAAGTTGATGCCTCAAATAAAACATAAATATTAAGTTAGACAATGTAAAACTTGAATGGTTAGCAAAATTAAATCATTTTTGTTGGTGTAATTATCGACGGAAGTTTGTCTTGGAATTACATAATGGGAACTATAATTTTTTGAATATCATTATCAAAGACATTTCTGTGATAGGTTTCTAATAAGGCAACAAATGTCCTACTGGCAGATTAGGCCAAAAAAGATCTTTGTCTCAGCTTCTTTTGGCTAAAAAGCTGGCTATGTGCTATGTTTATTTTTTTTACCAAATAAGCTATGACCTATTCGATTTTTTTTTAATTTGCGCCGTGTTGTTTTTAGAAATATGCAATATGTGCTACTTTAATGTACTCCTCTTCTGATTTCAAGGCATAAAACAAACTTCACACAATAAGAAAACACTATAGAGTCAATATAGTTGCCACTTTTCTTTTTTATTTGTATGGTTCCATTGGTTCCCAATTTTTGCGACACGCTGCGTGTCAAGAAAAAGTACGGAGTATCGCCTAAATGAAAAAAAATCTTTAAAATGTAAAAAAAGTGTAACAATCGCTGCCGCCGGATAGAGCTATTAGCTAAATCTAATTTTAAAAGCTATGCACGAGGGAAGCTGAGACAAACTATTTTTTTTGCCATAGCACTTAAATTGATAACATGTATTTTGTTTTATTTCTGTCTGGGTCAAAGTAATTTAATGGAATTGTACGCACTCAACGGTGATTTTTAAGCTAATATAATAAATTTCCATATTTATTGATAATACTGTTCTATTTCCATATTACAATCAATGTCTAATATCTAATAAGATTTATCTTAATTTTATATAAAAATTCTCCAAATATCCGTTTTGTTTATCCTATCGTGTTATCGCTGCTTATCCCTTTAATAGAAAAGCACCAGAACATCTCTATATTTCATCAGAACAAACAGCAGGGTAACAAATTTATCCTTCAGTGAACGTGCAAACTATAAAACCAATAGTCCCTTACACACCATGCATTGGCAAGTAAGGTACATTTCTAGATAATAATTACACTAAAACCGATGAAATCTACCCGAGGTAGCGAATGTTCCACGGAATACAAGACATTTTACGTGCATATCTATGCACAGAGACAAACCGTGCAATGCATGATGCAGGCACTTTGTAATGAAATTTTACTCATTTGGAGTGATTTTTCTCTCTTTTGAAGTGAACTTGCGAGGGCGGCTTGGTGTAGTGGCTCATCCACTCCCCTTTCACCAGTGCGACCGGGTTCGATTCCCTGCGGAGCCAGTGTCATACATGAATTTGGTTGCCGATCCATCCCCGTCCTCGCAAGTTTTCTCCAAGAACTTCGGTTTCCTCCTGCAACTAAAATCGGACTTTTTTTCTATACATACTTCCTTGTCGTTCTGGATTTACTCGTTGTGTTGTAACAGCCTAAGGCGTTCCACAACGGCGCCCTAAGCACTTCTCTGAAGCGTGAATTGTTCACTCTTTTACATTTAAATAGTAACCTCACCTTTAAATCAAAGCAAAGAAATATATTCAAAGGCACCGAAATAAACCCATTCTATAATTACTTCTTGGATGTTCCGAATGTACATGATTCTCTATTTTGCTAATATCAATTAAATTTCATCGCAGATATTTCCCCAATGTCTGCTGCATACATGTCAATGCACCTTGCGTCTTTCAGATCAATATCTTAAATATATCCATAGCAAACAACAAAAAACAATGGTATGTAAGTTACTGACCTCAGGGGGTGGGGGAGGGGGTAGCCTGTACACGAGCCTGGGTAACCACCCGAGTTACAATGGTTCCGGCGCGGCGGTTACCGTATATGAGACCAGAAACGGATGAAATTGTACCATATCCGAGACCAGATCTGTTCAAATGGATATCCGAGACCACACTCATTCACTTTTGAGCTCTTTTATAGACTGTTTGTTCTGCATGAATATCAACACAAAAATCATCATTCTAACAGGGTCCTGCTGTTTTTATACTCTATCTGAGACTGAAAAGTCAAATTTGATACCCTATGTGAGACTGACAGAGACATAGGTTGAATTTGATACCCTATATTGCAAGTCTCGCGTTTTTTGTAACTCGGGCAGAATACCCAGATTCTCCCCTTCCCGGGTACCTGACCATGTCCCTTTCAACGTCAACATTAACAAGCATGGTTTGTTGAATGAGCTAACATTATGTTAATTGCGCATTACGTATTTCCAGTTCTGGTGATTGTGAATGTAAAGGATTGTTTCCCTTCGTGGAATCCGTCTGTGCATTACAATTCTTCTTATTAGCTCTTACAAACCTTTCCTGGATGCCCTATATTACTATTTCAAAGAGTGTAGCCTATATCGTTCTGTATCACTATTTATTCCAAGTGTATCGATAGTATACAAATACTACATGCATGACATGGTAATAGGGAAATCATGCAAATAGGGCACACTATTTTCCCTATGGCTATATCCCCTATCACCCCGCACCCGAAGGGTGAAGGGTGATCAAGGTGATAGGCCCGTAACCAGTGCCAAGGAGCTCCAAAAGAGTGTGCCCTATTTTCCCGATATAAACCATGTATAGTATTTGTTTTATTACACCTCACTTTGACTCTGGGGACGAGGTTGTAGGGAATACCGATCCAGGTCTAATAGGAATCAGCCAATGAACTAGCATGCTTATGTTCTGAATATTTATGAGGTGTAATAAGTTAATAGACCGTATTCAATGACGTCAGCCACCAGACATGTTGGTGGACAAGATGCACACATTCCAGGACTACAATACATTAAGCTGTCAATCGATCCATGTTTAGCGATTGCACAGGGATCATTGACAGGTTGAATGTATTGTAGTACTGGAATGAGTCTACCTTGTCCACCACATGGCTGGCGATTGAATACGAGCTATACATGTATTACTAATAGTATTACCGTGGATGTCACTATCCATTTACCTGCTTAGCCAACTAAGGGACATACCATAGAATCCGCAGAGCCGGATGTTTTTTTTTTTTTTTTTTTGTTTTTACAGGTTTACGTCACTTTCTTTGTTTAGAGGCGGAGTGGAGAATTTGCTTCTTTGTGTTGGTTGGCATTTGGTATTTGTTGTGTTTAGTTTGTTTGTTTAAAAAAACTTTTTATTTTGGTTTTAATTGTTTTGTTTTGGTTGTTTTTTGTATATTTATGTTTTTGGTTTAATTTGGTTTCTTTTGTTTTTGTTTTTGTTTTAATCCCCCATCAGTGGCCGATCTTTTTTTTTCGTGTCACCAGTGAGCTATTTAAATAAATTATAATCCTCCTTGATATCTTTCATGGTGCGTCCCTTTTTAGGTGCGGCATTTTTTCATACATGGTTTTAATTCATCACAACCCCTAGCTACTTACACGTAATCTTTTCGTCTTATCTCGGGGGAATATTAACGAGTGTTTATCGATAGTTGGCGATTTCATCAATATTTTCACAGTCAACACAACTGCGTTCAAGAGAAATGCATTTAAATAGAGCATAGGTTATTTTGTGAATTGCCGCATAAAATATACACTGGACGAAAAATGAAATGCAAGAAAGAACATTAGGTAAACGAAAATAAAAGCTAGCCAGCATAGCTGCAGAGATATTGAATCAATGTAACTAGTCGTCTCCTGAGAGCCGTGTTTGTCTGACACATGTCTAAACTAAATTCTGCGATGCTGAGCGTTTTATTACCTTAGCTGCAGATTGTGAACACGGAAAGTGTGCAAAAGAGTTTGAAACTTGTGAGAGAAAGGAGATGTTCTTTATAAAAATATCAACCACGTCACTAAAGTCCTTCGATAGTCAGTTATATATTATGTTTTAATATAGAAGGCTAAGGAAAATTTGATCGAGAATTTTATTGCAGGATATACATGCAAGGACAAGAATGTCTATGATTATAGCTCGTTAGAACCATACCTAGAATGTTTACTCATGATGTTGGTGGGCAAAGATCAATGGAGTTAGGACAATTGTAATGAAATGAAAATATAACCAAACTCTGGAAAAATAAATCAAGGGGGCTATCTCAAAGTAATTTGTTTTAAACTTTTGAAACAATTGGGTTCCAATTAAATAAAATTTGATTAATTTGATACCAAAATTAGTTATGTGTTGACAAATATCTGATGGCCTCCGATCCCGGGTGACATTTTTCGGTAATTACTTTTACGTGTACGTGGCATATAATAAAACAGATGATAAATTTGCTAGTTTAACCCCTCTTCTTTACCAAGCACCGATTGCTAGATGATTTGATACCAGTGGATAGCTATATCCTCTGCTTTACCATTTGATACCAGAATTAAAGCGCAACAGCCTTAGTGTGTATCGTCAAAATGACGTCCAAAATTTGTTATTTCTTACCAGGAATTAATAGCAAAAATCTAATTTTAACCGCAAAAAGTAGGAATGGCGGATTTCCTATGGTTATCAGTCTAAATGATGGCAATTGACTAAGTTTTACATAACCGTAGAGTTTTAGGAACCACAGTGTGCAGAATATTTTCAAAGTTGTACCATAAAAGTATTTCTTGGGTAGCAACCACGGCTTCTCCTTTACCCTTCGACTTTTGACTGCATACCCTAACTCCGGTGATGAAGGTGCTACCTTACATTTTTTACGCAGAAAAATTGCTTTAAAAAAAAAAAAAAAAAAAAAAAAAAAAAAAACCTTGAAGCTTTTTAGCCGCACCGGGGGAAGGGAAAGTTCCCTTGCCGAGGACGGGTAAACAAAATATGTTTCGAAACAACATGGCACTCCTTGTTCAGTCGGCTAGTTTCTGTCTATAACCCGGGAGCTAGCAGACCTTTGTCCCACATCTCAAGTACAAAAGGTTTGAGGTTATTTAATATGTTGACAGACTACAGAGACCCCTGAAACGTGATTTTAAATGCAACAAATGGTGCCTAAGGAAGAGGGGCCAAGACAAAGTTTGTACAGGGGTCATTTTTTTACATTGATCCAATCATGTTGAAAAATAAAACCATGTTATTTGTCGAACCACAAAGATTCAGGAAAGGTATAGTTTTGTAACTATCTATAACGTAAGTTTAAGAGTTATAGACTAAAAACGAGCAAAAATCATAAAAAAGGGTCCAATTTCAGTTTTAACAAGGGGTCCCAATTTTTAAAGTTGCTCCATTTAGATAAAAAGGGTGCAATTATTGAATGGAGTTCAAGGATTAAAAATAAGGATGTTTTGACTGTCTAAATTACTAGTTACCGATGTAAGGGCACAGAAGGTCATCGTCCACTGCATTCAATGGGGCTTGACCTTTTTTTCTACCCCTTTCTTTAAGCAAGCATTTGGACACCAACACTAGTCCTTATTTGATCCTAATGAGTTCCACCTCGTCAATAATTTGCCGCCATTTTTTTATCAAAATCGGAAAGAAACTTAAAATTTGACCCCTGTACAATTGAAATTGACCCTGTTTATATGATTTTTGGCTGTTTTTTAGACTATAACGACTTACACTAATTTAATATACTAACAAATTTGGCTATAATGTGTTTTGGCCATAAAAACGCATTTTGGTGAACAATTGAAGAAAATGCTAATAAATAAAAAAACTCTATTTTCGGCCAAATAACTGAAATATTAAACACTTAATTGTTACTTTTTTTTGGTAGACTATGTTTGTAATTGATTCACAAAAATAAGTCTTGCTCAACAAAATTGGTGCAATGGAAATTTAGTTAACCCTCGTCGACTGAGTCATTTTTGTAACAAACATTTCCGAGGGGGGGGGGTGGTTTACCACCCCCCCCCCTGTGAATTTTCGTTAACCGAACACCCGATTCCTGTAAATTTGGTACGTCAAAGGATAGTCTTAGAGTTCTTCTTCTTCTTCGTCGTTCCATTGGTACCAAAATAGAGTACTACATCCCCATTAATTATTACTTCCCACTATGACGTCATAGTTGAGGAAAGTACAAAATACTGATAATAGTGTGGAAAATTGATATTTCGCATTTTAGCAACTCAAACACCTTATTATAGCTCTAAAATGTTGTCATTAAATGTAAACTAGTCCATTTCCATCAATTAGAGTAAAAAAAAAAACCTCATGAAAATGTGATTTCCTAACCTTTTTTGGCGAAAATTGATTTTTTCACTGTGTGTTGTCTATGTAAATGGCAGTTTTGGCTGACATGCGAACTTTATGACGTTCATTGTGACGTAATCTAGGCATTGGTACTCATTTTGGTATCCAATGGAAAGAGGGAGGAGCATAGCTAGCTATTGGTACCAAAATCAAGTGTCCTGTGATGTCCTGTTTTGTGTTAGGCATGTTGTTACTTCTCTTCTGGAGGGGGGGGTGTTACCACCCCCCCCCCCCCTATCGATCACTTATACAATCCTGCAATTTTGAAGTTTACCTAATTAGTACCCAGGGGCCTGTTCCCTCCAAAAAATGCAATTTTTCTTAGTAATCAATCAAGGAAATGGTGGTAAAAAAATGGCTTCGAAAAAAATCAAAATTGCACTGTAAACTACTTGTTATTTTTTGGCCCTTACCGAATTGGTCTGGTTTTAAGTTTTTCATTCCAACAGATTTGAACGTTTTCTTGTTTTTTTGAACTGGTCAAGAAAAAAAAAAAAAAAATTGTCCAGAGTGCCATAAAAACATCATTCTGTGTAGCGCATAGCTTTTTCACTAAAATCATCGCAAGCTCTTTAGGTCTTGGCCGGTTGGAAGCTGAGACACACCGGGTACATTTTTTCCATAGAAGTTTTCAAGCTTTCTGTGTCAGGATGTACAGGTCCATCACCCTTTTTGAGTCAATTCCCTGAACCCCAGTTGATGCATTTCTATTGTATTGGCTGTGTCTTTGGATTTGGTTGGCTACGGCCAATAACTTTTTTGCATCCTGGCTATGGCCCTGTCCTGCATGTTCGATTCGTTTTTCCATAATTATATTGTAAGTGCTACAATAAAGAATTAGCAGCAAAAATGAATAGTTAATAATGTCCCACACAATTGAAATGCTTATTAATTTTACAACAAATTGGCCGTCACTTATTAGCTTAATTTCTCAGTTGTAATCTCAAAATTTAACATAGTGGGGCCCAGTTTTATTCAGTAGGGTAAGAGAAACATGGTAAGAGGCATTCACATAAATGTAAGAGGGAAAACAATAAAAGAAAATTGAGGGAAATTTATGAGGACACATGAAAAGAATGAAGAATGCAAAGAGGAACAGAACGTTCGCACATAGAAAGGAAATGGAGGATTGTCCCAAATAATCGTCCTGAAAAACAAATAGTCATGCTTTTTTGCCAATAAGTGATTTATACAATAGCTTCCACGCATAGTATTGCCCCAATAAGTCCAATTTTTGCATTAATTTTGCAATTTTTGGGGAACTTGAGCATTTGGTGTGCTCTTATAAAATCATTTTGATGAATGATTGAAAACAAAATGCTGTAAATTTTGTACCCGAGAGAACAGGACCTGCCCCTTTCCTGTAGGCATTATATCAGGGAGTGTAATTCAATTAATCATATGGCGGTTTTACCCTGGATTTCAGACAAAGAAAATGCCCATTATCGGACAACACGAATGCCATAAATCTAAAAACGAATTCCATATCATTGTTTTAATTAGAATGAAGATCTTCATGAAAGGTGCATTTTTTTTTTTGGTGGGGGGGGTTTTTTTTTTTTTTTTTTTTTTTTTTCAGCAGTACTGAAATTCATCTTCTTCGACCTCGAATTACAGAGCAAGATTTCCTACTCCTATAAATTCGTATATAAAATCTATTAGATTTATATTTTCATCTATTTTTATTACAAATTTTAATCTCTCTTGATTTGTCCTTAATAGCAAAATCCAGTTAGATTAAATTTTAATCTAAATTTAGAGAGTAACCTTTGCTTCTGGAGGAATCTTTTTAGGAAAAGACACCTTTTTCTCAGTATAATTAGTGAATGACATCTCTACTAGCAAAATGGTTTGCACGCATGCCCGAACATGAAGATGATTGTATTAATCCAAACACATTCACATTTGAAAAGACATATACAAAACAAATACGAAAATAGACAAAGGCAAAACCCTAAAGATTCAAAAGGCGAAAACCCCAGATTTTGCGAACGAGCGAGACAATATTAGGGTTTTTTTTGCCCCGAAAATAATATTTGTTTTTTCTCCTTGCCCAAAAGGGTTAAATTTTCGGTAAAAAAGTCCACTTTTGCCATTTTGTTGCAAAGGCATACAAAATTTGTAAAATCGCATAAGATTTTTTTAAGATAACGTAAAAATCACACAAAATTATTTTGAAATCTTATGCACAAGTACAGTACTTCTTGCCAAGACACAACAACTGAACAACTGACAGGCAGCTATCCAAACAACGCTTTCTACTTCCACAGATTTTAATTCAAGTTGTACATTTTATATTCTGTTACCGTGCAGTGGTTTTCAATTAATAGTAAATGTATGTGAGTTCTAACCTTCTTTTAAAACCAAGTGATGTCTGGTCTGGGGTAAAGTGGAACATGCCAAAAATTTTACCAAATTTTAGTACTCTTGCCATTATTTTTGCAAAAGCAGACAAAATTTGTAAATCTCACAAGATTTTTAAAATACGTAAAATCAACAGTATTCCATAACATCACACAAGATTCTGCTAATCATCAAAATTCAATCTAAATTTTGTAAACTCACCAATATTTTCCTAAATTGGCACCGAATTATGTTAAATCGCACAAGATCGTAACCACAAAGTTCTGTTAAATCGCACACAATTCTGTCAAATTGCACAGGTTTTTCATAAAATCGCAACAAATTACCATCCAATCGCATAAGAATTGTAAAATTGCACAGGATTCCTTAAAATCACATATAGGGCTTGATTGAGCTTGAGAATTGATAAAAAAAATCTTGGAGGAATTTGGAGAATTGAATGAACTTTCACAAGATCCATCTCAATCGCATAAATTTTCAAAGACAATCCACGGTTGAAATACATGTATCTTGATTTTCATAACGATTGCTATTTTACCACTTTTCCCAGTGACATGGGGCGTTTTTTAAGCTGTTGAGGTATGACAATATATACATAGTCTCATAAAATCTACTTAGATAGGACTTGTTACATAGATCTCAAAATCATATTTCTTCTGCCCAAAATGCATGTTTTGAACTAAATTGGCCCAAATTTGACATGGTAACATCAATTCCTAAACTGAATGCCAGGGTATTTCCAGTGATTTTTCAGCTATATTAGAGCATAAAACATGGATTTTTTAATGGTAGCAGAATTTCAACTCAGATTCGGGTTTTAGAAACCTATTTGAGAGAAACGTAATATTTTTCACTCAATATTTCAACAATAAACACCATGATCTTCGGAGGTCGTAGAAAATAGATAATGTCTTATTTAAATCAAGGCATTTTTGGCTAAACGATTAACAAGTACTCCACCCGAAAGATAACAATTTTAAATTTGCAGGAATATCTATTAAAGTGAAGAATAATTCTGTAGAATATTCTACGCGAAAATTTGATAGAAATGAAGAAAACAACAGTGTCCAAAGATATTAATCTCTATCCATCCTTTACGTTTTGTAGTAATTTTCTGTGTTCCTTATTAGGTGCTTTTTGGTCCGATAACTTATGGGGTATATCTTAACTAACTCGTTACGAACTTGCTAAAATCTGATTTTTGACGATTTTTTTTCGATTTTCTTGTTCGTTGAGCAAATCATATTGCTCTCTGTTAGCTTGTTTCCCCATCTATTTTGGGCCCTTTCACTGCAGTTCTCAAAGTGCTGAATGACCTTTGACAATCCTCATGTGTTCCCTACTAAAACCGCGTGTCTCAATCAGAGAAGATAGCCCATCTTCTCTGTCTCATTCAAATCAAACCAAGTATCCAAAAGGTGTAGACTAATGTTTGCAACACTGGACGGGGCCCCACGCTACACCCGAATTATGGCGACATAAGTCTTTCCGATTGCCTTGGACGACCCTAAAATGATATAACAACTTGGTAAGTTAATCTGTCTTTACTCACTCAAACTACTATTAAATAAAACGTGGGTATTTAATACTGATAACTCCTATAGAATACATACTGTACAAATCGGCAAAAATGAAATTTTTTTGACTAATTTGCCATTTTTTAAACTAAAATTACATTTTTTAATCAATACCACCTCTGCTTTTATCTTTCCTGACTGCTTTTGTAAAACATGAAAATCAAATCTACAGAGAGAAGTCCATTACCACATCCAATTTTATGCTTTAATCCGGTGTTGTATTTCTCCCTTTCTCCCCGTTTTTTTTAAAAAAAAAAAAAGGGATTTCTTTCTTTGCACTTTTGGATTAAACAACACCTCTAAAAGTGTTACAGGCTCTCCCGCATATTCTGAAATATAATTCTATAAAACAATGATCACGACGTATAAATCTGGTCTTTTTGTCTATTTTCTTAGAGAAAATCATCCTAATTTTTCCTCATTTTTAACTGTTTTAGCCAAAAAAGGACCTTTTTCCCGCCAAAACACCCCAATTAATACACTTTTAACCCAAAAAGTAGCATCTTGATTATTCATGCAATCTATAAATAAAGATCTATGATTAACAAAATACCACGACATCAGATCCTAGTGTTTTTGGCTAAAATAATAAAATAGTGATTTTTCTATTTTTTAGCCCAAAATAAAGTTTTTGGCCTAAAAATCACCCCTGCCACCAAATTTTTTTTACCACAACCATCATTTTTCTTAAATTATACATATTATAATTTCGAAAAAAGTGGTGTATTTTGTTTACCAGGGAAGGGGTTCCCGACCAATTTGAACCTGACCGCTCCACTATTAGGTAACATCTTTATTGAAAAGACAGAAGGAAGGTGTAAACCAACATTAAATTAAAGCTTAAAATTTGAGGATTCCAGTTTTTTTTTAACACTTTTGCGCAATTGTGCGTTTTTTTCTATTTCTTTATTTGAAATGATATGAGGGTGTCACCTATGTTTTAACTTAAAGCTAATACCTTGGGGATTCAGTTTTAACACATTTTGCGCCCAATTGGGCGTTTTTTCATTTTCTTTATTGAAAATGATAGGAAGGTGTAACCTAAAAAATTTTTTGTTTTTTATTAACTTTGGGATTCAGTTTAAACACATTTTGCGCCCAATTGGGCGTTTTTTTCTATTTTCTTCCCTTTATTTGAAATGACAGGAAGGTGTAACCTATGTTAAATTAACGCTTATAACTTGGGGGATTCATTTTTTAACTATATTTTGCGGCCCAATTGGGCGTTTTTTTTATTTTCTTTCCTTTATTGAAAATGAGAGGAGATGTACCTATGTTAAATTTAAAGTTTACAACTTGGGGGATTCATTTTTAACACCCCATTTGCGCCCAATTGGCGTTTTTCTATTTTAAAATGAAAAGGAGGTGTAACCCTATGATTCAAATTAAGTTTATAACTTGGGGATTCAGTTTTAACACATTTTGCGCCCAATTTTGGGCTTTTTTTTTTCCTCATTTTCTTATTTGAAAGGATCGGAACGTGTAACCTATGTAATAAAGCTTATAATTGGGATTCCGTTTATAACCAACATTTTGGCCAATTGGGCGTGTTTTCTATTTTCTTTCTTGAAATGACAGGAAGGTGGTAATCATGTTAAAAATTAAAGCTTAAACTTGGGTATTCAGTTTTAACACATTTTGCGCCCAATTGGGCGTTTTTTCTATTTTCTGTATTTGAAATGATAGGAAGGCGTAACTAGTTCATTTAAAGCTTATAACTTGGGGGATTCATTTTTAACACATTTTGGGCTCCAATTGGCGTTTTTTTTTTCTTTTATTTCTTATTTGAAATGGATAGGAAGGTAACCTATTGTTAAATAATTAAGCTTATAACGTGGGATTCATTTTAACACTTTGCGCCCAATTGGCTTTTTTCTATTTTCTTTATGGAAAATGGATAGAAGATGTACCTATGTTAATTAAACGTTATAAAACTTGGTGGATTCAGTTTTAACACAGTTGTGCGCCCCAATTGGGCGTTTTTTCGTTTTCCTTTTTCGTTTATTTGAGAATGATAGGAAGGTGTAACCTATGTTAATTCAAGCTTATAACTTGGGGATAATCAGTTTTAAATACACATTTTTGCCGCCCAATTGGGCGTTTTTTCTATTTCTTTCCTTTATTTGAATGTCAGGAAGTTGTAACCTATGTTAGTTAAATTAAAGCTTAATAACTTGGGGAGTCAGTTTTTCAACATTTTGTCGCCCAATTGGGCGTTTTTCTATTTTCTTTATTTGAAATGAATAGGAAGGGCGTAACCTATGTTAAATAAAGCTTATAACTGGGGATTCAGTTTTACACATTTTGTGGCCCAATTGGGCGTTTTCTATTTTCTTTATTTTGAAATACAGGACGGTGTTAACCTAGGTTAAATTAAAGCTTATACTTGGGGGATTCGGTTTTAACACATTTTGGTGCCCGGCCAATTGGGCGTTTTTTTTCTATTTTTCTTTAGTTGGAATGAGCAGGAAGTTAACCTATTTAATTAAAAGCTTAGAAATATATAGGTCAAATGTCACACCCCAAGGTCAAAGGGTCAAAGGGAGATCCAGTGTAAACAAGGTGATTGGTTCTATCAATCTAGCTCATGTATCAAAATCTACTTTAATTCAGTTATGCGATTCTTTTTATACATGTTCTGTAATAAAAGTGCACCTGTTAAAACTATAAACCATCTACTCCCTTTAAAATGCTTTTAATGTTGTTCTTATTTCTTGTAAAATTATGCCTGAGCGACACCGCAGTTTTTTTTTTAAATACTTGTTTCGTTAAGCACACCCAGGCGACACAAATTAGGGCGAAGGGTACTATGCAATAAGCCCAAACAACATTATGTCTAAGGTCACAACGTACCGGTTTTTGTAATTGTAAGTTCCGTATAACAATGTCGTAAGATTTATGTTTTCCTTTGTATACTCAAAAGAGAACAAGTATTTGTATGTTCGCATAATGACTCAATAACATAAAGGTCTATCAATCTCATTTGTACTTCCTTTAATATTTATCACTTTACTAGATTCATTAATTCTGGTGAATCAGGTTTGTGCTATAGCTTATAGTCTGACCAAGAGGGTGTTTTGAACCAATCCCATAATACATTGCAATGTGCCTATCTGTATTAGTACAACCAGATGTCAGTACTTAGGGATAAAAGGTGTTCAGAATTTTAAGAACATGACTATTTCATGATCATGCAAAAAAAATACCGAAGTACTACATTTGTAAGCTGATATTAGTTTGTACATTCAGGTTTTTTAGGTGTTACAATAGATTTTTGTTGGTCACATGAACTTGTTTGAGGTTAAACTTCGCCTCAAACGGGTGCATTGTGTTTTTTGGATTGACTCAATCACCTCTGGTGTCTGACCTAAGAGGTTAACTTAAAAGAAATTTGTTAAATTTCCTGGATACGCTTTAATATTAGTAGTTTGTATTTATGATATTATTTTATATAATTTTTATTGCATTATCCTTCAAAACATTTATATTAGGACATTTTTCATTGCATTAATTTCGAACAGTTATATTAGGAACGTTTTCATTGCATCGCTATCTTTTGGGTATTAGTACTTCACACTGCATTTAATAGTTATATTGGAGCTTCTGGGGGCAGTGGTCATTGCATCTCTGACATTTATGTTAGGAGATTTCCCTGCGTTTCAACAGTTAGGTTGGAAAGTTTATTGCACCTCTAACGTTCATATTCATGATATTAGGACAACTTCATTTCAAACGGTTGTATTAGAAAATGTTTATTGTACTTATATTCGAACATTTCACTGCAATTTAACAGATATTGTGAATATTTTTATTGCAACTCTATAGTTTATGTTAGGACATTTTTCACTGCATCTGAACAGTTATGTTGCGAATGTTTTCTTTGCTCTCTTTCATTCAATATTAACAACATTTCAATTCATTTAAACATTTTCTATTGGGAATGTGTTTTTAATGCAACCCTATCATTTATATTAAGCATTTCTAATTTATTTAAACATGTACTTAAAATACCGTTTCAGTACTTTTGGCCAGTTTGTATCAGGACATTTGGTCATTACATTTTACTACGCATTAAAGTGCTATTTATATTAGAAAATACTTTCTTGCATATCAAACATCAATAATGTTTTAACTTGAATACACAATTGAGTTTGGGAAATGACTTGAAATTCCCAGAATAATAGGTAGACTAACAAACTTCCAAATCAATAAAAAACAATAGAAGCGGTGTGGAGAATATTATTGATATATCTCATCTTCTGTCCGACTAGGATTTCCCGCGAATTTCCAGTGACTGCTTTCGAAGCCTCTTACCAAGATTATTAATTGATATTAACAATGACTGCAGGGGAAGTTGAGCGCATCCCAAGGGGCTTGAGGGTGTGGCTGTGACTTATATAATTCGGAAGACCTTTTAGGTAAAAAGTTATCTTTTAAACTTTTGTTTTTCCCCATTAATCATACTCTCATGAAAAGTTGTAAACCCGTTAAAAAAATGACATAGAAAGATACTACGCTTTCAAACAGTTTGGTTTCAATTTAAAAAAAATGTTATCATAGTTCCTTGTAGGGTTACTTTTAATTAAGCTGTTTGTCAGTCAACTGTAAGTTGATATCACTTTGTGATTTTGAAAACGCCTCTTTTTGTCTTTAATCGCCTCAGTCAACCGTGAAGTAACTGATGTCTCTAATTTTCCAAACTGTTACCTGACGATCATGTAAATCTTATTAACCTTGTCTTGACTTTGACAAAGTTCCTATATAAGAACTACATAAGAAAAAAAGGAGCGGTGGGGACTTACTTTGTGAATTGTGTTTATGTGTGTGCTCATGGTAAAAGGGACGTATATATTGGAAACTAAGATGCGCCTTTGACATAAAGAAACTACCATTGCCATGTGATACCCGCGAGGTACTTATATAGATGATCAAGACACTGCAAAAACAGTGATTGGGATTTAAACCGTATTTAAGACATTGTTTTTTTTCTACACACGATCGAACATGTTTGATATCTAAACACTTGTATCAACTGTTCACACTTACCTGCCTACAGGGGTTTGCCACTTCCGTTAGTGCATAGGGGGGGCTCCTAAGGGACCCCTTCATTATTTAACCACTTTCCCCGAAGGAATTTTTTAGATGAAATCCACCACATTTAGAAGGATTCAAAGACATCAATTAGAATAAAAACTGAAAAAAATTGTTCAGTAAGGAAAGGACATCGCCGGATAAGAAATGAAGAGGCCCTCTATATCATCATAGTTAAGTTCATCGATAAATTTTGACTTGGTGGTTTTACAACACTTTATCATGTGCAAGGTGTTTTTTTATCCTCAAATACACTTGTAAGCAGAAAAAATGAGAAGTCTGAGAAATTCAGGGCATGCTCTCTGGAAAAAGCAAAGCTTAGAGCATGCCTCCATTGCAATGACCATTTACGATTTAAATGAAGAACAGGAAGATGTTGGCCAGGCTGCCCTTGTGATGGAGCTTGACATGGTGCCTAGATAGACCTTTTGCCTTCATAAGCTACAAAGAGGTTACACGATGACCCTTTAAACATACCAAAACCATTAGCTTATGCTGATGTAGTATAATTGAGTGCTAAGATTTGGTTATATAACCGGCTTGACAACAGCACACTCTATTATGCAACACAATTGGCCCCTCTTAAGTGGCCCATGACCGCGCTATTTATATCAGGAGTCAAGTTTAACTCTCCTACATACTATTAAAATCTCAATTCAACATGCGCCGTTTCATAGTCTTTCATTCACCAGTATATACACCCCCTGACTTTGTGTATGATTTAGAATACCCAGAACCTGCATGGTCACAGGTTTGTTAACATTACCCATCCAAGGATACTGAACTGAGCCTTGGTAGATTAGCGTACCTTACCTCATAGTTGGTATGGGGGCGTGTATATATATGTAATAGGTTTTGTTGTTTTTGGCCATTCCATTTAGTGTTCAGGCCCCCCATAAACAAAAATGCAAAATGGGGTCTGTTCCCCCACAGACCAAATGCCCCTCCACATATATGTTGCTAATTAATAAAACGCACATCTTGCAAAGCGGCATTGTGGTTCTTGGGGGGAAAGGGTTCATATTTGGAAATTTCAATTACCCATTGATACCTGTATTAATACTTTTCAATAAAAGCGACTTTTTTAGAATTTATGTAAAGTTTAATTTTTGAAAACCACGAAAAGGTAAACTTTGAGCATGTCCCTTATCCTGCGATGTTTCAGTCTATTATCAGTTCTCATTAAATACTATAGAGGGCGTCTTCATATCCTTATCCGGCGATGTCCCTTAGGGGCACAACTGATTTTAATTTTGCGTCACAATGTGCGAAAAAGACCTAATTCGGTTCTGCATTCCTACGGCACTGATCACCTAGACTTTGTCTGATTGCTTTAATGGTGAAGGATGCACTATATTTAACATATTAAGCACAAATAGAAAATTCATCAGTGCCATTTATTTTTTTAGTTTACTGTATAATTTTACCATAGGTTTCATACAGTCAACCGCTATACGATGTATAAAAAATATTATGACAACAATGGCCTACTATACGTTCCTAGAATTTTTTTGATAATTATTTACTTGTGTATGTCACTAGGTTTATGCATTATGAAAATCAGATCACATACCTATTAAGATTTTTAATTTTTGTCATGGGCACTTCCGTTAGTGCATCATGGGGGGCTTCCTCGGGGACCCATGCTAATTACGCAAAAACGACGCGATGATTTTGAATTTTTTTTGCACCAATGCAAGCGCAACTAAAAGTTAGACACATACAAAAATATAAACCAAATATATTGCAAGCGTCAAAAAACGCCGGCTGAAAAACCAAAAATGGGCCCAGAACCCCCTGAACCCCCCCCACCTTATGCAGTTAAGTGTTAATGTCCAAACATGTTTAGGTATTTGACACCAAGTGTTTAGAGAATTTGACGTGTTTTAACCTAAACACTTCTAATGCACCAGCACGTTTCTAAACACTTTTTGGCAAGTAGTTTATATCATACGTGTGGTTTCATGATAAATGAAGTATATTTGTAATATCTAATATCTGTACAAACCTTTTGTGTCATCCACAATTGTTTAATAAAATTTTGAAAAGAATCTGTAGATCTTGAAAGGCTATACTAAGCATAGAAATTCGTGTCAATTTATTAATTACCTTGTTGGAAAAAAAAATGAAAAGAAATTTTTAAAAGCTTCTTGAGAAGTTATCCTGAACAAGTGGCTGCCGCCCACGGGGGGGGGCAATTGGGGAGTCCCCCCAATTGGTTTTTTTTTCTTTTCTTCCCCCCCCCTAGTTTCCCCCCCTAGCGAAAAAAAAATGAGGGATTTTTGGCAAAATTCAGCGATTTGGGGCCAAAAATTGGTTAAAAATCAACAAATATTTGATACTTTGCCCCCCCCCCAGAATTCCCCCCCCCAAGTCACTTTGCCCCCCCCTAGCCCCCGTTTTGCCCCCCAGAAACAGAGGTCTGGTGCCGCCACTGATACTAAACCTTTTGGTTCACGAAACGATTCTGAGAGCCCTCTCTGCTGTTGCTTTTTTAAAAGCTTAAATGGTCCCTATAGGGAAACGTTTTAAAGCCCATTTAGATGCTCTTTAACCTTTAAAAGGATTTTTATTTATTAAAAATCAATGCGTGAATGTTCAAATATTGCAAACCCGTAAAATGGCTTGTTAAACTGGTTACACGCAACTTTTTTTGGGTCCTTTTGGCCTTATTTCCACGAGTATTTAAATGCTACTAGGCAAGAATGTTATGATTATATATATTAAATCCTCCATAGTATTTCTGATCATAAAATTAGGACAACTGATCCTAGTAACTGGAAATCCTTGGATCCTTGACTAATCACTTCCGAAAACAATTCATATGTCAGATGATATCACTAATGTCAAAGTATTGCAACTGTCATTCTTGTATGTTAGTGTTGTTATGTATTACTTTATAGAGTGTTCACAAAAGTGCCCTCCTCTTTATCTGAACCAAAGTTTAAATATTAGTAAACTAACCTTTTGTTTTGGGGGTACGGGAAATTTTCTTCACGAACATTTGTTTTCTACTACAGTTTTCAAATGTCTTTACGATTTTTTTGTTTAATTATTTTAAAACTGCACTGTACAATAGTGATTAGAAATAAACACCTTTCTAACAAGATCATTTTTAAACATTTTGATATATCTATTGTGAAAATACCTTATATCTAAACAATGGTTAAAAAACCTAAACATGGTTAAGGTATTTGACATTAGGATTCGCATTTGACGCCAAGTGTTAGAATATTTGAAATTTTTTTAACACCTAAACACTCTCTAGTGTTTTTTAAGCATTCTTTTCTGCTTTCAAGAAATTTGCACTCATTGTAATTATAGTAAATCCAACCCATCGTCCTCACCGAGGAAAAGTTTTGGACAGCGTCGGTTAGTTTGGAGAGGAGGCAAATATGGCTCGTTCAACCTGCATCATGAACGAACTAGGATAATCTCGCCTTTCCATCATGTGTTCCCAAGTATCCAAAACACGGGCGCCAGGGCCGTCAAAAGTGAGTTAACGTTCAACTCACCTGTACAATTGAAAACTATTAAAAGCAAATGTGATTATAAATGTTTTTGAAGTTAAAATGAGTATGCTTTTACGTTACTTGAATGATTTTAAAAAATTAATACACTAATTTATGTTCTCTGCAGCCAACTAACATGTTTCAATAGAGTAGCTTGGAATTTTATTTCCATCCACTGCACGCCCCCCCCTCATTCCATGCAGGTACCTTTCGAAAAAAGTAATAGAGTTGACACATGGGTTGAATACTATAATAGTTTATCCTAAACATTCTGTAGATTTTTTTAAAAATCTAATTCGGTTCAACAATTTTTGAGAAGGAGGTAATTTGGAATGTGTTTGTGAATTGTTAACAACATCAATCCTTTCTCAGCTAAACACCTGCTAAGGACTCGTTTTTTTAAATCGTAAAATTTGAATATCAACAATATTTGAGGGCGTGTGGAATAAAAGGGTTATTTAATTTGAATTTGACGTAAAATTACAATTTCGAACATTGTTTTTTACAAAACACTTTGATTATAAGAAGTAAGAAACAAAATGATTATAAGAAGATACCATTTTTAATAGTGAGGCTATTGGCCTAGCCCATTAATACCAAACATGCAATGACGGAAAATATTTACCAAGACAATTATTTTCAAAATTACACGATTCCGATGCAACACCAATGAATGTTACAGGATTAAGTGTTGGAGTGATGAAGCAGTTTTAATGGAAATGGAAGATGCTGGGATTCACAGTATTTATTTGCCATGATCTGTGATCGTGTTGTAGTAAAATACAAGGTTACAAATGGTTTAAATGTTCCTAATTTAAAACTTATATATAACACAAATAGAATATATTGCCCTACATCTGATAACGATTTAAGGTCATCATGGGAAATGTTTCAGAATGATCCAATGTTCTTCAAACTAATCTGAAATTTTCGCTGGGTCGATCCGAATTTAGGGAAAAAGCAGTTCCCATATGTACCCTTTTAAAATGTACAGGAAACCAAATATTTTTATTCATGGCCTACCTCTTCACTAACAAATACCCTATAAAAAAAAGTTACATTGTCGAAATTTGAAGAGGCCGGTAAATATGGAAATCTTGCCATAGCATCTTACCAACATGAAACTTACATGAAGAATGCTCCCATATACCATGGATACTATAGGGTTTTGAACTCCTCAATAGAAGTTTATGTTTTGGACTTTAAAATGTGTGCCATATATATATCCCTAACGTCCTTAGAGGAAAATTCAGCGATCCCGCAAAAAGCGAGGTATTATAGCGTTATTTTTCTGTTAGACCCAGGGGAAATTTCACTTAACTCAAGGCAGGGTCCGTCCGTAATTTTTCCAAACGGGCATTCCAGATCGAAGGGGTACAGGACGTTAGGGATATAACCCGGGTGGGAGTCTCGGGAGGTATAGCGGTATTTTTCTGTTAGACCCAGGGGAAATTTCACTTAAATCAAGGCCAGGGGTCGCTCCCGTAATTTTTAAAAGGGCATTTAGATGAACGGTAAGGGACGTTGGGATATAAACCGGGAGCTCGCACACATTGGTAACACATCTCAAGTACAAAAGGTTTGAGTGATTAATATGTTGACAGACTGATAGAAACCCCTGAAACGTGATTCTTAAGTGCCGCAAGTGGTGCCTTAAGGAGAGGCGGGCCAAAACAAAGTTTGTACACGGGGTCAAATTTGTAAATTGATCCAATCATGGTTTGAAAGCACACTATTTTATGTGTCTAACCATAGGTTATAAAGGTATAGTTTGTAATATGTACCGCCTAAGGTTTCAGAGTTAAGGCTCAAAACAGCAAAAATCATAAAAGGGTAATTTCAGTTGTACCAGGGTCAAATTTTAAAATTGCGCCGATTTGTCATAAAAAAACGGTGCAAATTATTGGTGGAGCTCATAGGATAAAATTTAAGAAATAGTTTTGAGTGTCTCAAATGCTTGCTTAAGAAAGTAGGGGGGTAACAAGATCAAAACCCCATTGAATGCACTGCTACGTTTTGACCTTTCGGTGCCCCCTACATCAGAAAACTAAGCATTTAAGACAGTCACATACTATTCCTTATTTTAATCCTATGACCCACCAAATTTGTCACCGTTTTATCCAAATTGGAGCAATTATAGCATTGACGCTGTACAACTGAAATTGACCCTTATTATTGATTTTTTGGCTGATTTTAGCCTATAACTCTTGAACCTTTAGGCTGTAGTTATTACCAACTATACCTTTTCTGAATCCTTATGGTTAGACAACATAACATGGTGTGCTTTTCAAACATTGTTTTGATCTTTTAAATCAATTCAAAAATGTGACCCCTGTACAAACTTTGTTTTGGTCCCCTCTCCTTAATGCACCACTTGCGGTAAAAAAAACTTAAGATTCCCCAAAAACCGGTGTTCAGATTCCGGTCAGTCTTCAACATATTTAATCACTCACAACCTTTTGTACTTGAGATGTGTAGCAAATGTTTGCTACTCCAGGCTAAGACGGTAACTAACAATATGGAAAATACCTGTGGTTGTGGAACACACCACATACATGGAACAGCTCTTGGTCCTGCCCACTTGCCTGGACTCCAATGCACAGACAAGGATCTTGCAAAATTCCGTGCAGCAGCCAGACGTTGTACCCATCTCTGGCTGATCAATATTTGAGAGACACAGTGTTTGGACACGATATAAGAAGATAACCAAAACGTATAATGAAATGTATAGTTTTAGCCCCCATTATGAAAGACACGTGACTATTCTGAAATTTTCCTCAGTTTAGTCCATTTATCTTGACGCATAATGATGTACCTACTAACTAATTTGTACACGGTGTCCCAGAATGATTATTATCCATCAATAACCAAAATTGTTTTACTTTTTAGGTAATTAGTTTAATACCCAACTTCAATATACCGTAACCTTTCATAATAATTTTGAATCAATGAAAATTGAACTAATCAAAGTGCAATACACTCAATTGCTTAGATATGCTGATTTCATTCTTTGGGCTAAGTGAAGCCTGTATGTTAGTATATACCCGCTTCCTACCAAGCCATTTTTGCACATACAGTGTCCCCCCTTCATGAATTCGTTTTATAAATCACTCAAACAGTATGGCTTTTGTACCATTAGATATCTATTGGTCCTCTTTTTTCTTTCGATACCAAAGTAATATCAATAGCCCAGTATTACGTCAGAATGATTTTAATAAAGCTCTCTAGGCAGCCATGGTCGTGGTGAACTTGCCACACAAGCATTATTATGTACTCTTCTACTTTTCTACATTGTCTTTTGCCGTCTTTGGACAGGTTAGAAGACTCCAAAACCACCACAAAAGGCTGATAGTCTTAATATTTTTATGCAAACTTCGCCTATTGTGCACTCCGTGTATACATAGTATACGGAAATTGACAATTTAAGCTGTCTCACGGTATGATGACGTCATTGTGATGCCATAAAAGAATGCTGGTCCTTAGGTTTGTATCAATGGAAAGGTAATGACCCTAGCTATCTATTCATACCAAAATCAAGTGTCAAGAGCTTATTTGCTTTAACAAAAATTGCCGAAGGAGGTTATGTGTTGCAAAAAAAGTTTGGTAATCGAGGGATAACACACACATGCATTTTTTCACTTTGCCCAAAGGATGAATCAGTATCTCTAAAACATCTGAGTGTATTTTCACTTTGGTTAGTCCGACTTTCATGATTCAAAATTCTTATGGAAGGTTTCAGTATGGTAAAGGGTACATGTATTAAACCAACTATCCTAAAATTGATTTTTATTGTGAAAAAATGTAAAATTTTGGGGTTTTGGGTAGTAATCATTCTGGGACGTCCTATAGACGGGAACTATACATTTTAGTCTTAGGACATGAAAGAACTATTAACATAATCGGAGCACTTTAAAATTTGACGCCTCTAAGTATTTTGTCACACCTGAAACCGATTTGACAAACGAGTTCTTTCTAATTCAGCACCCTCACATTACTTAAGAAACTTGACATAATCATGATAATGTTAGAAAAAAAATGAAAACTTCACGAATCTACACCAAATTATGTTTGTTTGTTCAGGTCGTGCTTTGTTGCTTGCTGTTTGTTGTTGTTGGTTTTTTTTGGGTTGTTTTACTTTGTTTATATTTGTTGTCATTTAATGTTAAGGTATTGTTTCGACTTAGACTTAGAGGATAACTTAATGAACCACCTTCGGTTATAAATGGGCAATACAATTCTTCACCCACCTTTTATTGTCTATTATATCATGCTTGGAGTGATTTGAGTCATGTGATAGTTTTTACTATCACATGAAATGAAAAGAAAATAGGGTGATTTCATGAAGATATAAAACACATATTGCGGCTCTATTCCCGAAATAAAAAGCCCCCTCCCCCAATTGGCGCCGAATTCCAGGACTTGGTGTACAGTTTGAAAGCTGGAATTCCGACAATTTAATGTTCTAATACGGGGGTGGGAATTCCAGCCAATTTAGGTATAGAGTGTTTTGTAAAGGAATTCCAATGTTTTTACGATGTTTCAGAGGGAAAATTCCGGATAAAAATCAATTATTTTCAAACCCCTCTAGACCAACCATAATCCTCTGGGAATCCATGTTTTTTTTGAGCTGCGAAGCAAGCCTCCTACAAATCGCCCCAGAAGAACTCTGTTAGTTAGTGGTTCGTCCGTTCGTTACGGTAACATTAACACGATGTATCCATTGATGCTCGGTTTACAGCTGTCCCGGGTCATTTTATTTCCAATCGGCAACGACTCACGCCTTATTTCGCTGCATTACCAATACAAAAAACTAGCTAGTTGGTGGACGCTGTTTCGAACTCCCCATGGTCAAAAGGTCCTAATTAATACCCCGGGGTATTAATCAAAAATATTAGAACTGGCGATATTACTGTGATTAAAGCCCGGATGAAAACATCACACGCGTCGTGGAATTTTATACCCGCCATTATTGGAAACTTATTCTATTTTATCTTAGCAACGGTAAACTTTATGAACAAATCACATACCTGACGATGTTCTTGGATGTGTAAGGATCATTTTATAAGCCGAGGGCCCCCAGGCGAAATCGTCGACCAAAGTGCTTTTTTCATCTGTTATTTTACGTAATTTGGACACTCGGACAACAGTGTTTCTTGGCCATACTTTTGCAACACTAACAAAAAAAACCGCTATAGGTGTATGTCCCTGCATCTTTTAAAAAAATTCCAGCCCTGTTTTATAGTTTTGTGTTAGTGATAATGAATATTAACTTTTATGAATGTTTTCTTTACTGAAATCTTACGAATTCGTTTGTATCTTTTTTTTTTAAACACAATCATGTACAAATTCAAGTATTAGTTTTACAAACACGGCAAAAAACTTTAAGTGCCCTCATAGCGTGCACCACCAGATCAAATTTGTCTCATACCGTTAGTTAAGCAACTTGGCGGGCGCGTGTCAGTTTCTTGGATGGTAGACCAAAAGGGGCCCAGAATAATGACAAACTACTTTTTAAGTTTGTTCACTAATGCCTAGTCTTTTAGTGACTACTGTCTTTTGTTTATTCCTCTCTTAATATTATTTACTAAGCAACACTCTGCCTGTTAATTTTTGAACTAGAAGAGCATTTTTTTACAGTTTCCACTTCTCTCTTTTCTTTCTCTGTACTTGAAGATAATAGTAATGGGAACTCACGTGCCCAACTTCCGTTGTTAAAGTATTTCTTTCATTACACAGTCGAGGAACTCGACTGGGCTTTTTTCTTCTGTCAACCGTTTCCGTTCTTCTTATACATTCGAGGAACTCGACTGTGTAAATTTTCTCTTCTTCTTCTGTACCGTTTTTTCTTTCTTCTGCTTCTTCTTCTTCTTCTTCTTTCTGTCCAAACTTTCAAAACGCTACTTTCTCCTACAGAGATTTTCATTTTAGTTATCATTGACCCATGTATGTGGTGTATTTTTAAAACACCCCCTAAAAGTTACCTTAATGAAATTTTCATCAATGTCATTTGGGGTCCACAAAGGTCAATAACACTGATTTTCACTAAAATGCACTTCTTTTACCGATTACATAGTATGGAACAAGGTGACTCCATGTAGTGTGTACTTTGACACCCCCCCCTCCAAAAGTTTACTTAATGAAATGGCGATCAAATGTCATTAAAGGGATGTCCGGCCTGATTTTAAAATATCTTGTAAAAAAATCACTATCTTCAATATGCAAAGTAGTACATTGAATGCTACTTGCACGTGTATGTTATACATTCCATACAAGTCAATGGAGTCATTCCAGGGGGGGGTTTCAAAGGGTCAAATTTTTTCAAAATGGTCCGATTGAGCTGAATTTTACTGAAATGATCCTTAGACATTCTAAACATTTGAAAATATTTTCGAGGTCAAATGTCCAGGGGTCCAAAGTTCAAATTTTCAAACTGCTCCGATTAAGCTGAACTTTGACTGAAATCCTGATGAATTCTAACATGTTGGAAATATTTCATTCAAAGTCATTAAGGGGTCAAAGGTCAAATTTTCCAAATGGTTCCAAGTAACTGAAATTTCACTGAAATGGGATCTGATGACAGGTCTAATACATGATTGAAAAATATTTCGAGGTCAAAGGTCATTAAGGGGTCAAAGGTCAAATTTTCCAATTCTTCCGATTTGAGCTGAAATTTGACAAATGATTCCTTATGACATATCCACACTTTAAAAAAAAAAATATTTGAGGTCAAAGGCGATAAGGGTTCAAAAGTCCACATTTTCCAAATGCTCCGAATGTGCTGACTATTTGAAATGATCCTATCATATTCTAAATATTCCTAAAATATTTTTGAGATCAAAGGTCATTTAGGGTTCAAAGGTCACTACCACCCCCCGCCGTCGCACTGGTTTCAGATCTGTCATCCAGATCTAGTTCTCTTCTGCTTCTTCTTCGTCTTTCTTCTTTCTGTCAAACTTCAAACCGCTACTTTCTTCCTAACATATTTCCTTTTATATCATGTGACCCATGTATGGGGTTGTAGTGTAACAGCCCCCTCCAAAGTTACTTGATGAAATTTTTCATCAAAGGTCATTTGGGTCCCAAATGTCAATAACCTGATTTCACTAAAAATGCTACTTTCTTTTACAGATTACATAGTATGAACATGTGGACTCATGTATTGGTTTACTTTGACCCCCCTCCAAAAGTTACTTGAAATGAAAATGGCGATCAAATGTCATTCAGGGGCATTTCCGGCCTGAGTTTAAAAATATCTTTAAAACATTCATATCTGCAATAGGCAAAGTAGTACATTGATGCTACTTGCAAACAGATGTATGTTATACATTCCTACAAAGTCATGAGGTCATCGAGGGGGTCAAAGGGTCAATTTTCAAAATGGTCGATTGAGCTGAAATTTACTGAATGATCCTTATGACCTTCTAAGCATGTTGAAAATATTTTCGAGGTCAAGGTCAAGAGGTCAAAGTTAAATTTTCAAACTTGCTCCAACTAAGCTGAAATTTACTGAATGATCCGATGAACATTCTAAACATGATTGTAAAAATATTTTCGAGGTCAAGTCATTAAGGGGTCAAAGGTCAAATTTTTCCAAATGTTCCAATTAAGCTGAATTTTTACTGAAATGATCCTGATGACATCTAACATGTTTGAAATATTTAGGGCAAGGTCTTAAGGGGTCAAAGGGTCAATTTTCCAAATGCTCCGATGAGCGGAAATTTGACTAAAATGATCTCTTACAACACAGTCGATGACTCGACTGTGTTTTCTTCTGTAACCGTTTTCTTTTTCTTCTTCTGCTTCTTCTTCTTCTTCTTCTTCTTTCTTTCTTTCTGTCAAACTTCAAAACGCTACCTCTCCTACATATTTCATTTTTGAATGCATGTGACCCCTGTAATGTGGTGTAGTTTAAACACCCCCTACCAAAAAAGTTACTTAATGAAATTTTATCAAAGGTCATTTGGGGTCACAAAGGTCAATAACCTGATTTCAACACTAAAAATGCTACTTATACACTATCTTTTAACATAATTACATAGTACAATGAACACGTGGACTCATGTATGTGGTTGGTCTTTTTTTGCTCCACCCCCTCCAAAAGTTACTTAATGAAATGGCTATCAAATGTCATTAAAGGGCATTTTCCGGCCTGAGTTTAAATAAAATATCTTTAAAATTATATTTGCAATATCAAAAGTAGTACATTGGATGCTAACTTGCCAGATTGTATTTATACATGCCATACAAGTCATGGAGGTCAGTCAGGGGTCAAAGGTCAAATATCAAAATGGTCCGATTGAGCTGAACTTTAACTGAAATGATCTTATGACATTCTAAACATGTTTAAAATATTTTTCGAGGTCAAAGGTCCAAAGTCAAAGTTCATTTTTTACGCTGAAATTTTTACCTGAAATGATCCTGACTACATTCTAAACATGTTGTAAAACATATTTTCGAGGTCAAAGGTCATAAGGGGTCAAATGTCAAATGTTTCAATTAAGCTTAAATTTTTACTGAAATGATCACTGATGACATTAAACCCTGGTTGAAATATTTTTTCGAGGTCAAAGGTCATTAAGGGGTCCAAGGTCAAATTTTCCAAATTGCTCTCCGATTGATCTGAAATTTGACTAAAATGATCCTTATGACATTCTAAACATGTTAAAATATTTGAGGGTCAAAGGTCATTAGGGGTCAAAAGTCACATTTCCAAAATGCTTTTTCCGAAGTGCTTGACATTGAAAAAATGAAACAATCCTTATGATATTCCTAATATGTCTAAAATATTTTTTGAGATCAAAGGTCATTTATGTCAAAGGTCACACCACCTACTCCGACTTGTTAGATCTGTCTCCCAGAAATCTATTTTGTTTTCCTTTTTTTTCAAAATAGGAGTTAAACGATTACTAATAGAAACTGAACGCTATTAATAAAATACATATTGTTAATTAGATTTTTAGGGTGTTTCTAATTTTTTTTTGGTGGCACTTTATATTTCATTTTGCGATTGAAAATGTAACAATCAATTTTTATATATGTCTTATTATCAGAATCTAGCGATTACGAAATAGAAACTGAACTTATTAATAAAAAAAATGATTTTTTTAAAATGATCGTTTAGGTGTTTTTATTCATACTTTTTTAAAAAATTTGAATACGTAATAATTTAATTTTGCAAATGTAAAATAGCCTAATCATATATATATATGTATAATTGGAGGCCAAAATAAAAAATAAGCAAGTTCCTTTGCCAGATCACTACTAACTAAGCACACCTTGATTTTTTGGGAGTTTTTATGATAATACACAATAATTCAGAGGTTGTGCTAATTAAATTTAGTTGCGGTCACCTCGTAAAATCCAAAATGAGCGGCCAAAATGGCCTCCGTTTTTTGGCTACCACAGTTTTTGAATGTAATTTCCATGTGAGCCTTCAATCACCTTCGTTCTTGTTCTTGCGTGTCATATTGAAAGATAATTTAATTATCGACATGATGATACCCCTTTTGTGGGTTTCGCTTGTTATATACCACAACCGTGTTTTGGGGCCAAAAGCATATTTTTGCAATTTTTTTCAACAAAATTATGCAATACTGAATACATTTCTCCCCAACATAAAAAATTGTTCTTCATAACTGGATCAAGACTTCTCAGAAATTTGCTCTCATATAGTATGCCAATGCACTTTTGTGAAAAAGCACAGGATCATATCTAGTTTTAAACTTAAAAGTTGTAGTGTCTAAGAATGGATGGGGTCTTAATCACCAAAGACGGTCCATTTTTGCACATTTTCTTACACACATGGAACATGTGTGGTGACAACCCATATAAAATGCATATGACGTCTTTGGATCACCTAAACTACTATGATAAATGCTTTGATTCTCATGCTTGCTTGCAATGATGGTGCCCCTTGCCGTGATTCAATATTTGTTTTGTCGGGTAACCGTCTAAATCCAAGATGGGCGCCAAAATGGCCGCTGCTTTGACAAAACAATGCGGTTGAAAAGCCCTCAATCAGAATGGTGATTTGGTTTTACACTAAAACAAATCAATTTGCTCTACAGGATTATAACCATATTTGGTGGGTTTAAGTGGTTATACTATGGAAGTATGCCGCATAAAATGGTGAGTTTGACATTTTTTACCAAAAAAGATCACAGAACGAGAGGCATTTTTCTGACAATTCATGAAACATCCTTATTCATGAGTGTAATTCCTTTGTAACGACCCCTACAATAGCACACTGTGAAAAAAGGCCCTCTACACATATTCTGTAAAAAAAGTATAGTGCCCAAAGTAAAAGGTTGGTCACAATCACAAACAACAACAGTTTTTAGCACATCTATATAAACATGTAAGTGCTTAGTAGATCAAGTAGACCTAGTACTTATTACTAGGACCATGTCTCATTATACATTTTAGGGTTTGTAGCTGACTCTAGAAGTACATAATACTAAGCATCCAAAATGGCACCAAGGAACCCAAATACTGCCTGTTTTCCACTTTAAAACGTAGTATTTTACATAGACTCTAATAGAATCTCTACTTAACTGCTTGAACTGCATGCTTAACTGCTACAAGTTGGTCATTTTCCATAATTATGCAATTTCCAAAAGTGTGATAAAACTATATTTGAGAATTGGCTACGATACGTGCCCCTACTTAGCATCTACACTCTGGCGATGCCAATTGGTGACTGCGCACTAATGATTAGATTGCTATTTTCCCCCGTATTGAATATATGTGTTTACACAATTTTGGCCACTCGGACGACCCTCTTAGGCAATAATCATCATGATGAAATGCAGATTCATTTTGTGCTTCTTTATTCTTATTGCAATACATCATGATTCAACGCAGATTCATTTTGTCCTTTAATCTCAGTTCTGTATTGATTTCTGCCCAAGTATATGGCGAAGATAAAACTACTAAGAAATCTTCCTAGATATTCCATATGTGTCCTGAATCTTATATCTGTGAAAGTTTTCGTTGAACATGTTGAATGATCTGACTCGTTCTTAGGATAAATACGCTGCATTGATAGGTTGATTCTTGCACTCGCCTATTGGACATCGTGCAAATCCCCGTCAATCTTTCAGTCCATTTACTTTTGGTTCCCATGGTTCGCGAAGTGCATCGTCATAGGCATTTTATCCCCAAACAACATGTCATCACCTCAAAACACCAGATGGTGCTGGTAGTAGTGCTCCATATCAATCAATTTGAGTTTCCACTTGGAGCCTGGTTTACATTCATATCCATGCCCAAGTGGAGATGGAAGGTCTTCAAGGAATGTGGTATCATCTTAATTAGTAGCTACAATATCCTAACTTTTCCTCTGCCCTCGAAAGCAGACATTATCCATGCCTGTCAGTGGATGAGCTCCTATAAGCCATCACACCCGATTCTCAAATTTTGTTTTTCCAATGGCTGGACATGCTAGAATGCATTTTGAGTCAGAAATATACATTTACTTGAAATCCATATCAACAACAGTGCTGATGCCAATTACCATTACATCATGTCCGAGTAAAAATTATTACTACAAACCTCTAGGCTGGGGTACTTGAAGTGATAGCAAAGTGGGCCCATGCAGGATTAGTCTTTAATCAGGTTCCTCCAACTTATTTACTTACCTGTGCGATTTCTTCTTCTCGGCTTTCATCCATCATAACCATTTTCTGTTTTTAATTCATTAGCACATGGATCCCGATGTTGCAAATAGTTCACGTCTATCTATAATACTAATTATACTTGTGACTGTCCACTCTTCAATTAAAAATTTGTGAGATTTCCTTGAACTTTTCTGTCTCTTAGGGACTTTCTTAAGCTGCTTGTCAACTCTTTGTTTTTTGGGGCGAAGCAAGTGTCGTGGCGAAGCTGCCTTCGACTGATTCCAGTCTGGACTCTGATCAGTCATTTTTTTTATTGATATTGAGGTGGATCACAATGCATTCTGTGCTAATCTCCTTTATGCCTTGTTTCATTTTGGATTTTAATTATTTGCTCTGGTAAGCAGGCCTCGGAAGAATTGGCAAATGACATGTTAAATTCCTGTGAGAAAGAACGGAAACATGTCGCTCACCCATTTGTCCACACAGAACTGCATGTTCTTCTGCAGATGAACCTGCATCACATGATGAATTAGCAGATAAATGCGGAAAGCCAGGGCTACTCCTGAGTCCTGATGGTGCAGCAGAATAGCAGACATGCAAGCTCCAACGGGGCTTTTACTATAAATTGCAAACTTTGCGCTATACGCAATTCGCTTTCAACGCAAGCCAAAGAAGTGCTTCAATTAAGAGGGTTGTGTCATTTTACGGATCGTATACACGGGAGATCTTTTCAACAAAGGGCAGTTATTGCAATGGACCTATGATTTAACATCACTAAAGTCTTGAGTATCACTGGGACCACTGGCCTATTCACTAACAAATGGTGTCCTGCAAACATCAAATTCTGTGCTATGCATAAGCTTGAGGAAGTTGGTGTCAACACCAAGGAATACTAAGTCCAATACTCTTCAAGTGTTTATTGGGATGCCTTATTTATCCTGGGAAATTTGTTATAATTTAATGTTTGGTGATTTTTGCCGGAGACAATAATGAACATCAATACCGTGTGTCGTAAAAAAGGAAACCCTCAAAGTGGCACTCTATTTCAAGAAAAAAACGATAAACCATACAAATAATACCATCTGAAAGTGCATGTCATTGGGTTTCCTACATCCAAAAAAAAATATTTCCAATAAAGGAGACAGTGGACCGAGTTATGTCCGATTGAAATTTGTTCACTTTTTTCATTTTATCCACGGATGGTTATTTTTCAGTCCGCCCTTAGCATGGCACATCTCCAAGCTCCTTCTTTTATTTATTGTTTCTTTGTTTTTTGCGACAAAGGTCAGTTCTGATATTGAAAGTTTAGTTTCATTGTTTAGAAATTCAATACCTGTCTACATTCTTCTTACTGCACTGCGCTGCTTCCCCCCCCCCCCCCAAACATTGGGGAACTTGGCAGCCTCTAAAACTGATTCCTGATACATTCTTGCGTTTCTCATTGTCTTCCATTCAATAATCCATGTTCTAAACATTCTTGTCCGTGTGCTTGCAAAAGGCAGTAGTTTTTTGTTTCGAAGATCCCCAGATTTGAACTTAGACTCCGCCTGATTTCGCCCTAGGGGCACATTCCATAGAGTGAAGTATGTGCAGAACCACCAGCAAACTTGCCAGACACGTCGCAAATAGACCTAACCGCTGCTTTGCAAGCATCCGACGGTCAAGAATGATTATAAGTCGATTATTGAAATGGAAAAGAGCGTAAGCCTGCATCCATCTTCATCTGTCTTAGAGGCAGCAAAAGGGGGGGGGGGCCAGAAACAGCGCAGTAAAGAAGAATGAGGCAAGGTCTTGGAATTTCTAATTAATTTCAACTAACTCTTTTCAATATCAGAAACTGCTCTTTGTCGCGAAAACAAAAACCAAAAACGAAGACTGTTCTTGAGAAGGTGTATGTTACTTCAGAGAGTAACAATTTTGTGGATAAAATGAAACAGTCTGGTACAACTTTTCAATCTGCCTCCAATTCGTATCAATATGTAGTCCTTTGCGGAAAAGAATTCTTTTTCGGTGTCGAACCTAATGAATGCACTTTCAGATAGTATTAAATGGCTAGCTGTTTTTTACTCGCTTCTGTTTCGTGAAATAGAGGAGCTGCTGTGAGGGTTCTCCGTTTTTTTGAGACGCCCGGTACAGAGTCCAGGATAGAACAGTCCGAAAACAGCTTCTCCACAATATTGCTAGAACATCCAACAGTGTAGCCTAACGCAGTCCTAAGAGGAAGGTTCAAGAATCCTTAGCAAATTTCTAAAGGCGATGACTCAAGATTTTTAAATACATTTTTTTTTTGTCTATTAATTTGAAATAGTCAACGTGGAACAAAAAACCAGTCACCTAAAATTCTAATTTTAAAAATTTTAGGTTTTTTCTTTTTTTAAATTTTATATACAAATTTGTGATTTTTCTATAGAAGGGCTGGCCTGAAACTTAGTAGCTATTTACTTCACATAGGGACAAGCATTTATATGTATATGCAAAAAACGTGATTTGTTGTAAAATTGAGGGTGCCCTCCTCTGGAAATCTCCTGAGTCATCTTTAATTGAATAGTGGAAGTTGCTATGGGGCAGGGTTATATAGATGTACTGTGACGTGTCCGTATTTGCCAACAATTGGGATGCATGCTATGAATTTAAACACCAGCGCTAATCTATAAGTTTGGAATAATTTCATGATTCTAAGACTAATCCCTCATGCCAACACAATGCTCAGTTCTGTACATCAGTCGGATTTTGTCATAATAACCGTCCCGCGGATTGCAAAATATTCCGTAGTTAACTTTATCTATTCAAGCTATAGTGTAATTGCATAAATTTACCTACGGAAATATTTGTATAATTTTTAAAAAAATATGGGTCCTTTTTGTTGGTGAAATTTTCAAAAGTTTCATTGGGTGAGCGACGATGGCTGATAAAAGGGGTTTTAACCAGCCTTACATACGTGTCACTTTTTTGGGATTTACATGTTGCGACTGCAATGCCGATTGCACTTCCAACTAATGTTGGGTGCAAGGAAAACAGATGAATTACAGGACTTTGCACATCTTCCAAAGGAGTGCAAGAATCCACCTATTAACCAGATATTACAAGGCGGCCCGCATGGCGCCTGTTTGTTTTTTGATTGGGGGTCTTCTTCTCTCCTTCTTTCTTTCTTTCTTCGCAAGCCCACCTTTCACTGCCTTCTAGTCATTCAGCGATCACATTTGACGTATTTTGACTAGACTCACATCAAATGACCGCTGACCCGTCCTCATTTATGTCAGATGACATTGACCCCGTCTGACCTTTGACCTGGCCACAGGCTCACATAGCAATTTAAATGTCAAAATTATCTTCTTCCTACATGATTACGCCGATATCAACTCATAACTGGTTCAGAGGAGTCAAAGGCATTAAGGGAGGTTCATTTCCTTCCCCGTTTTGAAAAATAAGCCAAAAATTGGGTGGAAAATATTCAAAAATCTCTGTCCTTGACCATTACGTATCAGAAGTGACGTCATTAGAGGCACATGTATTGTTACTATGCAGGGGGTTCTTTGGGTTGTCCCCCCCCCCCCCGCAGATTCCAGGATACAAAAGTCATTATAAATGAGGTCACTTCCGTGCAAAACGCAAATTATTCCAAAATCATTCAAAAATTTTTTCTCAAAACTCAACATGTACAGTGACTTACTTCAGATTGCATTCATGTTACCACCTTTCTGGTGTAATGCAAGTATTCTTTGTATTTTGGAGGTCAAAGCCATTTAAGTCTTTCCGGTTTAAGGTACAATCAAGTTTTCAAGAATCTTTATCTCCAGAAACTATGCATACGTTAGATCTTTTTTTACTATTGAATTAGGACAATGGCATTTTTGGTTGTCGTACACTAGGCTTTTTTATACCGGAATCAATGGTCATTAAGGAGGTCAACCGGTCAAGTTTTTCGTCCCAAAAAAGATGCTACAAAATAAGACCAAATGGCTATATCTCAGCCTATAGAATACACTATAAGCCTGGTTTGTTGCAGTGATGTAACTATTAATGGATAATAGAAGCTCATATTATCGTCTCACTCCAAAGGTGTCAAAGTGTCAAGTCCAAAGGTCAAAATCAATTACAAACAAGACCTCATCGATCTTGCGCTGCAAACTAACTTGGGTCAGGGCTGATAATCCTTGTTGCAATCATAAAATAACATGAAAAGTAAGTACTGCACTCGTCCCCATCCGAGGGACCTCCAGCGGCGTTTCACCGTTATAGCGCTGCGGTGAAAAGACTAAAACATACCCTGACTCTGCTTGTGATCATGTCGAGTTTGACAAAACTCCATAAATATGACATCCGTCCGTAAAATTTCTGTTCCCACGTACAACTCATTTAATGACATTTGTTGAACGAAGTTACAACAGGGTCAGAAGGTCCAGTCCGTCACGGGGATCATTACCGGGATCACATCCATCGTTCCAATCCGGCCGTCTTTGTAAATTAGACATCTGTTCACAGCGTCTAGTTTAATGCGTGTACAGTGTTTCTCTGCTCCTTTCTTTTGCTATACTGTTGGGAAGAACATACAGAAGCTTGAGACAAAGACAAAATGTCTAGTTTCCTCGTGTGTAGTTGCGCAGTAAGCCACGGGCACCAATGTACACCAACTTCAGAAATTATAGTTTTATCACAATACTTCCTGGTGGGCAAACGATCCATATTTGAAGTAGACAACTTAGCAGACAGGTTGAAACTACACTTAGTAATCGCCTACAGAACCACGCCAGGTTGGCCTATAATTCGAGGTTTCTATTAATAAATGTAAAAACATTTTAAGGCGTTTTAAGACAAGTGAAGAACATCACTTAGAAATTGTTTTCTGCGTGTAAAATGACTACCACACTGACTTCGATTGGAGTGTTATAGTCCCAATATATCCTTAAATATTTAATTTGCTGTGTGTCAAAACAGCGGTCATTTTTGCCCGCCATCTTGGATTTAACGGTTATCCCAAGCAAACAAATTTGAATCAGTAAGGCCCACTATGTACACCCTGAATTTAAACACTTAGGTGATCAACATAACTCGAGTCCTAGTAGCATTTTATATGGTGTACTGACACACATTTGTTCATGTTTTAGAGAAATGTGCAAAAATGTCATTTTTTGTGCTATTAAGGCTTTACCCCATTCAATTTTATACACGCTAACTTTTAAGTTACACTTCTATTTGATCCTGTGCTTGTCACACAACTGCAATATTATATGATGGCAAATTCCTGAGAAGTCTTGATCCTATTATGAAGAACAATTTTAATATATGGGGGAAACGTTTGTACAGCGCTGCATCATCTTTTTTCTCTGAAAACATGGCAAATACGCATTTTTGGCCCAAAACGGTGTGTGCTCAAAATGAAACCCACAAATGTTGGTATCATCAGTAGATATTAATTATCTTCAATAGACACCAGACAGTGATTGTCTAGCTACATAGTACATTGCCGAACTCAAAATACTGTCGTTATCCAAAACGACAGCCCTTGTGCCGCCATCATTGTATTTCGAGGTGACCGCACAAATTTAATTAGCAGCCCCTCTGACTTTATGTTATTATCATATAAACTAACTACCAACAAATCAAGGTGTGTCCTATTTTGATATGGATCTTGCAGTACCTCAACACGTCAAGGGCATCGATATTATTGGATTTGGGTGGGCCCTTCGCTTAGTATGTATGTTAACCTAATTAACCTAATAGAAAACCAAACGAGCCCACAAGAACAATTAAATATGAAGAATAGGAAAGAGAACAAGAAATTTTTCTTATGTAGGGTTTGAATAAATGACTTCTACTCTTTCATGGGGGAGGGGACTGGTAATTACTCGTTGTCGCTATTTTTTATTACACATTCTAACTCTCCCTTTAGAATAGACCCTCGTCGGTCCACCGGTGTGAAAAAAATAGCAAAACGCTAAGGCGGACTTGAAATTAACACTAGACTCTTCAACCATAGCGGCGGGCTACTCCCTCACCTAGTGGATTAATTCCAGGCGCCCTGTGCAATTCACGTGGACAAGTTGGTTGGCCGGGTACTTTCCAGCTAGGGGGTGGTAAGCTGAAAAGTCCTCGAGTTTTTTAGTTAGCATTTATCTTTTCCACAAGTGTGGCTCTAAACCCGACACAGAGCCGAGCTGGGGTACAGTCCTACTATCCTTAGAAGAATGTAAGTCCTGAACGAAATGCACAAAATTGTTGGCACAATTCATGCACGACAACGCCTGTCTGTTAATTTAGACGTCGGACTGCTACCTGAGAACCCAAAAGCCCCACGTTTTTCCATTCCCAGATTCGTGTACCCGTACCAGTCACGCTGCATGTGCGGGCTTTTTTGCAGTAAGGTACAGATGAGCCATTCTTTGGCGGCAAGTTCTTGAAACCGGCTGCTTCAAATATGGTCTTGATTGTCGAAGGTCAGGAATTAAGCAATAATTAATAAAACAGTCCTTTTAAGGACTAAATATGTACAAAAGAGATGTCTGGGTGTGCTATTGGTGTTTTAAAAGAGTAATAAGACTATCCAGATTTCCGACTAGCGAAAGTAAAAATTTCAGATATGATGATGCTTCGTCATAATGGTCATCTCGCCATGATTGTCCGTGTTGGGTTTCTCAGTATCCCCGTGGATTATTCCCTTCGTGACGGTCACGTTTACGGTAAATAAAAAATACTACGAATTAATACTCTATTCTAACTTTTGATACCAAAGGGGTCCAGACTTATTGCTTGTGATGTTCGCTTTCCTTGTTCACACATTTTGGTGTATTGGTAGTAATTTTACAAAAGGATTTTAATCTTTACCCTATTAAATCTCTCAGGTGCTAATGATTTTTGTGCTTGGAGTGTGTGTTATGAGATAAAATCTGCGAAACATGTCCCCATTTTGGTCGACCAATATTACAATAGTTGAACTCTCCACAACCTCACGATCTACTAGGTTCAATTCGCAGCTTTTCCGAGACATGTCTTCGGCTCTTGTTTTACATTGGTATCTGGAATTCCTGGACATTTACGAGGTGGTGTTCTGGAATTCCTGGTAATGTACAGAAGGTAGCGTGCCTGGAATTCCAGATAATTCAGGGAAGGATAGGAGCCATGAAGTCAGATATTTTCTGTGAAACAAATGTTTGCCCTGCTATAGGCGCTCATGGCAAATTTTTACGTTTCCATTTCACTCAGCTATCGGCCTCGTGGAAATAGAAAAGTCAAATATACTTTTCGATCACACTCTATAGCATTCATTTTTTGTATAACCATTCGATTCATGTCAATTAGTAGACCACGTAATATTAAAAGTTGGAAACCCACCAAGAACACAAAAAATATTCACCCACGAAATGAACCCAGACTTCGCGGATGTCTAGGTATTCATCCTCCTTCACCTGTCGGAATCAATATCTGCCACACACTGCCAACCTGGTCTATAGCAACAAAGCAATGTAATGTGAGCTAACAGCTGCAAGTGCTTTTCAACATCTGCCCACAAAACATTCCAGGTGCACAAATGGATGGGCATGATATAAGAACTTGCTAAACAATTCCGTAATGGTAACGCTGTTTATACCATGGCTAGAGGGACTTTCATTCATTAATTATTCTCACTCCGAGTTGAGGGTTTGGGTTTAGAGTTAAGGTTAGTTTTTAGGGTTAAGGGTTGGAGTTAGGGTTACTAACTCTCATCTCCTTCTGCCATATGGAAAACACACTTACTCATTAATATTATATATAATTATATTATTCACACGAAAAACAGAAAAAAACCGAATCCCATTACCAAATACACATCCTCCCCAAAGAAAAAATGACAAAAAGGGCTCATAAATTTTATTTAAAATCTGATCATAGAAAATTCTTTCCTTTTTAAAATAAAATTTTAAATAATCCGAGCTTTTCAAGGCACTTTGTGAAATCCGAGCTTCTGTCGAAAATCGTGACATGTATATCATCCACATCTGTGGAGAACGCCTGAATATAGCTTTGCTAAATAGTTAATACATTGTGAGCGAGCCTGAAGTCATTGCTTAATATTAACCATGATAAAGGAATCTTTTTTACAAGCTCCCGTTTCACCAATTCTATTCTCAAGGTTATTCCGTGGTTCATGTAACAGCTTTAACACTTTACGTTCTATTAGACTCAACCATATTCATCCAAGTGCATTTTTACAAATATTCTTAGAGGTTTCAAAATTATGTATTTTTAAACTTCATAATATAATCAGCATAAAGTCCGCACATGCCAGTCTGTTCATAAGTAAGTGTGGTTCTTGAGGTAATGCTTCAAATTAATGGCTCTTCTACGTTCCAATCTTACGTAGAAATTAGCTTCTAATGGCGGCGAGCCAAAAAAGGTTACAATTATTCAGTAAGAGTCACGTTTGCGGGATTATTTTGAACGATATGCATGATTCGTTTAGACGATTTGTTTTATGGCATGTTATATAGTGCAGTTTAATTAATCCCAATACAATGCGGTGTCCTATGTTACACGTGACTTGAGGATAAAAAGTGTTATGAATTCTAAGAACCACAAGATTCTTTAAGGTCATGTTAAAAATTACTTAAAGCAATAAACCACTTTCTTTTACAAACGTCAGTTTTTCTCGGATGGCTTAACAATTTGTTATTTGATTGGTTTTTAATTAAATGAACTAAGTGGTTTATCCATTGCCATCATGATCGCCATGTCATTTAATACCAGTTTTAATTAAAATCGGGGATCCGATCATAATCATTTTTGGTCTTTGCCAGTGCTTATCAGGATTTTATAGACTTAAAGGCGCCCTTAGCGGAGATTTCACGAATCATATGAACTCTAAATTTTGCAACGGATAATGTAATTGTGTACAATGGTCAAACCATTTGTTGAACTCTACTGATGATATGTAGCCAAAAGAACTTTAAATAAATCTGTTTTGTATAGACTGGCGAATAAGGCAGAATTGTTTTTAACAAAATTAACCTGTGTGCCATTGGGGTCTAAACTGAAGGGACTACTTTTCATTTCTTATCATACAGATACAAATAGATATCGTGCATGCGTTTGCATATGTGCTTGTATTTTGGGACAACTATGTATTAGTGACACTAACAATAGTTGTCCCGAAATACAAACACATATTGTTTGTATAAAAACTGCAAATCGTCTGTAAATTTCCAAGCGTTTTCCCGTAACGCATTATACGTAAGACCATTTTTTTTTTTTTTATGAAATATATAATGTCAAATGAGCACTCTCTCTTTGTAAACCGGCGGTATGTTCAAAGTTTGTTTTTTTGGCTACATAGTATCATTAGGGTAAAACGATTGGGTCAACCATGGGTAAAACTACGTATCCGTTGCAAGGACTTAGAGTGTGGCCCTAATAAAACCTAAAGCCTTGATTTTTTACACTGTGGTAATTGCTCATCTTCAAATACTTAAACGTCTCAGGAGCCTACGACCTTTTCAAGCGTATAGACCTGTAAGGTTCAAAGTCATCCAGTTGTAAGAAGTACCCCATATTCAGAGGTTGGACCCAAACATTTCCAAACCTGTTTTACCGAAACTGTCGAAGATGAGATTAATCATAGTCTATATTATTCCATCTGGTACTGGTAGATAGGGTTTCCCAAGTTGATGTAGTAGTTTAGTGACACTGTTTTTTCTGTCACAGTTCTTCGTTACAAACCTCGCTGCCCGTCTCTGAAATGCTTCCAGTTTCACATGACCAATGCGCAACACATACTGTATTATGGGACTATTTATCACATGCTCTGGGTTATACTATACAGTATAACCCTGTTATTTAATAATCGTGTACTTTAATTCCAATCATTCCATTTCTACTGCTATGAAGTGTTGGTCTACGTGCGTATTGACATTACTGGCAAAGCCCAAGAAAATTTTAAACTGATATATAACATTAGTTATTCTCAAATGCCCTTAAATAATACTAATGCTCTTTCTTTCGGCTTACTGTATTTTGCGAAACCCGAAACGAACACGAAACAGGAACTCCCAGTAGCGATGTTGCGGCTCCCGTCGTACGGTACTCATACAATAGGCTTCTTTGAGGCGCAGCAGCTAACTTGAAAAGAAGCCTATTGTATGAGTACCGTACGACGGGAGCCGCAACATCGCTAATACACGCTTTATTCCGTCATGCATGCATAACGTGCATAACGGAATAAAGCGTGTAATCCAATGGGAGTTCTGTTTCGTTTCGTTTCGCAAAATACAGTAAGCCCTTTCTTTCTACCATATTGATAGTCGCGGCATAATAAGGATTGATTCTCAAATTGCTTTGGAAATTATACTAACACATAACACATCATATTGAACTTACGATTAATTTTAGAGGAAATCCGCTAAGAAACAATATTTAGACACAATGAAATACATATCATATCCAGTCGTTTTCCAATTTATGCAAATAACAATTTGGAGCATTTTGTAAAATGTTTAGCTTAAACCGGAAAATATACTTAATGCTAGTTTGCTATAATAATAACATGAGAGTCTTAATCCACTTTTCACCTGACTTTCGAAACTAAAAATTCTACTAAACGGATTTGAGCCAAATAAATTCGAGTACACTAAACATTTATGTGATCATGATCAGGATCATGCGTTCAGTAGATTAGTAGATGTCTGGTGATGTCAATAACACACTTCACTTTGTACCAAAACTGCAGGCTGCTTTTACTGCACGGAAGATGAATCTTGATCTGTTTACCACCTTAACAGAGTAAACCATGTGCTCACGTTTCCAAATTCATAAGTGTGTTAGGAAGAAGTGGGTCGTTTGGGTCACCTTTCCGGGGGGGGCACTCCCATCTTGGAGATGATGCGCATGTAAGGCTGTAAAGACCCCCATTTTCAGCATCGCTGTCACCCAAAGACCCCATATATTTTGAAAATGTCACCTAAAGACCCATATTTTATTTTTTTTTTTTTTTTTTTTCGATGTTGCGGCTCCCGTCGTACGGTACTCATACAATAGGCTTCTTTGAGGCGCAGCAGCTAACTTGAAAAGAAGCCTATTGTATGAGTACCGTACGACGGGAGCCGCAACATCGCTAATACACGCTTTATTCCGTCATGCATGCATAACGTGCATAACGGAATAAAGCGTGTAATCCAATGGGAGTTCTGTTTCGTTTCGTTTCGTTTCGCAAAATACAGTAAGCCCTTTCTTTCTACCATATTGATAGTCGCGGCATAATAAGGATTCTCAAATTGCTTTGGAAATTATACTAACACATAACACATCATATTGAACTTACGATTAATTTTAGAGGAAATCCGCTAAGAAACAATATTTAGACACAATGAAATACATATCATATCCAGTCGTTTTCCAATTTATGCAAATAAAAATTTGGAGCATTTTGTAAAATGTTTAGCTTAAACCGGAAAATATACTTAATGCTAGTTTGCTATAATAATAACATGAGAGTCTTAATCCACTTTTCACCTGACTTTCGAAACTAAAAATTCTACTAAACGGATTTGAGCCAAATAAATTCGAGTACACTAAACATTTATGTGATCATGATCAGGATCATGCGTTCAGTAGATTAGTAGATGTCTGGTGATGTCAATAACACACTTCACTTTGTACCAAAACTGCAGGCTGCTTTTACTGCACGGAAGATGAATCTTGATCTGTTTACCACCTTAACAGAGTAAACCATGTGCTCACGTTTCCAAATTCATAAGTGTGTTAGGAAGAAGTGGGTCGTTTGGGTCACCTTTCCGGGGGGGCACTCCCATCTTGGAGATGATGCGCATGTAAGGCTGTAAAGACCCCCATTTTCAGCATCGCTGTCACCCAAAGACCCCATATATTTTGAAAATGTCACCTAAAGACCCATATTTTAATAAAATTTTACCAAACTGTCACCCAAGACCCCTAATTTTGGGAAAATTTTGACTCAAAGACCCCTATTTTGAGTAAATGTTTTGCAAAATATTCTAAAAAAAAAACATTTTGGGAAAATTTAGCAAATTTGTCACCCGAAAACCCCTTATTTGGGGGCTTTTTGCTGGCTCTCACCCAAAGACCCCTATTTTTTTACGTTCTCTGTCACCGAATACCCCTGGGTTTCGAAGCGCCAGCCGTATACCCATATCCATTTCATATGTGATTGCCCCCCCCCCTCCGGGGGTCACATTACTGAAATTCCCCAGTCACTACAACACTCACCCTGAATTTCGGGATATGTGCAAATCGTTATTTGGTGTGCCTTTAAGGATGAGTACAGCAAGGGGAAATTTTCAAACATACTCAAGTGAACCCATACTATCATTTCTGCTTATTTGAAAACAATTAGGATGTCTAGAAGGTCCATCCATTTCCGATTTTGCTAATAATAAACCCAATTTTATGGCAGTTATTTCCCTCGTGACTGCCACATACAGCTGTGGTGTTAATCCATTCTGCACCTGTCGTATCATGTCTTATCATTTTGGTACATGATTATATGAGCTACCGATGTTCTTTTTCAAAAGCTGTTAAAAATGCATGCCAGGTTGTATGGTGGGACACGCTCCACGTATCAAATCATGGCGAGTTTTCCCGCGCATGTCGAGTTTCACCTCGCTGTGTATCGAGTTTTCCTCGCCACTTAGGTCGAGTACGTGTGCAGCGGTATATGGCGAGTTTGTTTTTACGCGCTACATGCTCAGTTTGCCCTTATACATACGAGTTTGCTCTCTATATGGTGAGTTTGAAATAAATCATGTCCAGTTTCAAAATCTCGACATGAGTTTTTCTCAACATGAGGAAAACTCGACATGATTTTTTTGGTTGTATGTGTTAAAAAAACTCATGTCGATGTTTGACTGCATGTTGAGAAAAAAAAAATCATGTCGCGTTTGCTCATGTGAGAAAAAAAAATCATGTCGAGTTTGCTCATGTTGAGAAAAAAAAACTCGAATATAGCGGGGTAAACTCGATATACAGGCAAGGAAACCGCCATTGATTTGAACGTGGAGCGGTGTCATACAGGTGCTAGGTGCACACAGAATGGTTGACAGCGAGGGGGTCATGTTATTGACTTGACATGACTAGCTTCTTAAGCTTTCCCCTTAGGATCTGTGTATGTATATTTAGAAGCTGGGAGCCGCTTAACTAGAGAAAACAACCAAATGCCTCGTGTCTTCTGCCATCCTCATATTGCCTCACACCATACGTCCACAATTTCAAGCCATCTGGGGTCTGTCTTTTAGGGCCTCTTGCCAATAAATAATTCTGCCATCCGAGCTTGAGGACCCCCTGGCTGAGACATTTGAGGAAATGATTGAGGTCTGTTTTTTTAGGGGGGGGGTTGGGCGGGAGGAATATTAATGACAGTACGAATGTAGTTTTTAGGAGAAACAAGTGATTCCGGCGGGGGAAGAGTAACATTTGTGCAATTGAATGTGGAAGATTCGCTCGGCCCTAATTGGGCCTATAGGTCCTGAATTGCAAAAGTATTTTCACATGATAGCGTAACCCAAAAGTTTCACCATAAATGCTAACAATAAAGTAACCTTAGCACTAAGTTAAAACCCAAACCATTGCCCTAACTCCAGCCTTCATCTTAACCCTTCCATTTTATAGGCCTTAGAAAAAAAGTGTGTGTCAGAAAAAAATGGTCATTCCTGTGAAAACACAAAGCCGTAGGCAGAATTTTACCAATCGAAACATTAGTATAGTCTGGCAGTTTTGCAAAACAGAAGTGGTTTGCCAGGAAAATGCGGTGATACATATCGAGGTTTACTGCATAAAATCCCCCATCTGCAATAAATGCTATTTGTCAGTTGGGTGTTATTAAATGTGATATAAAACTACCAAATCTAAACAATGGCAAGCTATTGCAGATGGGACCTTTTGCCCCAAACCCTCGATATTAGGGTACCTCGATCATAAAGATATCATTTAACATTAATATGCGAAGCTATTTCAAGGGACTTTAACCCCGGTCTACTTTGAGCTTTTTTTAACAAAATCCCGAAGGGGGGGTGGTTACCACCCCCCCTGTGATTTTCGTTATGAACATCCGATTACTGTTAAATTTGGTACCAAAGGATTAGCTTCGAGTTTTCTTCTTCCATTGGTACCACAATAAGTACTAATATCCCCATTATGACGTCGCCATGACGTCATAATGTGAGGGAAATACGAAAATACTGAATATAGGGTGATAGGATCGGGAGGAAAACTGATCTTTTAATTTCGCCAATTTTAGGCGACTCCCCTCAAAACCCTATTATAGCTCTAAAATGATGTCATTATATAAAACTAGTCATGTCCATCAAGTAGAGTACAAAAACCGCATTGAAAATGAAAATCGGTTTTCCTACCTTTTTGGCGGAAAAAATTGAATTTTTCACGTCTGTGTGTCTTATGGAAAAATGGCGTTTAGTTTTGCTGCCATGCGAACTTTATGACGCACTGTGACGTAATGCTAGGCATGTGGTTACTCATTTTCGGTATAATGAAAGAGGAGGACCATAGCATATTGGTACTCAAATCAGTGTCTGTGATGTTCCTGTGTTGTGTAGGCATGTTGGTAACTTCTCTTCGGATGGGGGGGGTGGTACCACCCCCCCGATCGATCACTTTGGATCACACATGTATTTTACCTATACCCTGGTGGTGTTTGTTTTTGGATTTTAAATGAGCGGAAAGAACATGTCAATAATGAAAAGAATAAATTAATTTGGCACCAAAAAAGGGGGTGTTAGCAAGCCGGGGAAAAAACTGAAGGGGGGGGGGGGTGTCACCACCCCCCCCCCCTTCGGTGCACGAGGGTTGGTAAGTTTATCAGAGAAACTTGGGTGCAGGAGTAGTTCATGGTAGTGTACCTGGGATACTCTCTCAACTCCCAGGCCTGTCAATAATACGAGTAGATCGGCTCGCAAACATTGTAATACGTGAATATTGTACTAATAATATTAAAAAATTGATTTTAAATTGCATTTCATAAAATCCAATAGTGCATTAAATTAAACTCCTTTAGTTTTAACTTCCAAAAAGGAGTTTAATTCAAATGTATCAGATATCACATTAACTCTGACTAGTTTTAACTTTAAAAATTAATAGGATTTGGTTTTCAAAATTATATAAATTTAATTGAAATCCGATTTTAGATATAAAATTAATAGATTAATTTTAAAATTAATTCTTTTTATTTTTTTTATTTTTTTTATTTTTTTTATAGATTTGATTTTGAACCTCGTAGATATCAGTCAAATCTGTATATTTTCCATTTAATCTTCTAGATTTGTATTTAAATCTTATAAATTTGATCAATGTTAAGATTTTAATTGAGCCTTGA
>JAMKCH010061237.1:0-12424 GCA_023653785.1 Ophioderma brevispina
TATTGCTCATAGATATAAATAGCGGCCGGTCATGGGCCATAAGATGTGGGCCATTGTGTTTGGCATAATAAAAGAAGTTTTGCTTTTTGTCAAGACGGTTATATCCAAATCTTAGCACTCCTTTATACGACAAATCAGCATAAGCTAATGGGTATTGGGTATTGTTGATAAAGGTCTGCCTCGTGTCTATCTTAGGCACCATTTACAAGCTCCATAACAAGGGCAGCTATGCAACACTTCCTGTTTCTTCATTTAAAATCGTAACTGGTCGTTGCAATGGAGGCATGCTCTAAGCTTTGCTTTGTTCCAGAGAAGCATTGCCCTGATTTTCTTCAGACTTTTCCTCATTTTGTTCTTGATACAGTTATTGTGAGGATCAAACCACCTTGCCTACATGATAAAGTAGTTGTAAACACCAATCAAAATTTATGATGAACTTTAACTATGATGATATAGAGGGCCTCCTTCATTTCTTCTCCGTCGAATTCCTTGTTTCGAATCAGGTCAAATATATTACTCAGACTCTAGTTGGAAAAGGTTTTGGTCATTACGGATTTAAAGGGTGTTTCCATAAGTGACACCCATTCTTTCTGACCACCTTATGAATTCGAAACCTTAACGGAATAAACCCACCCTGTTTATTTGACACACGGTCACATTTGCACACCCCTTACTAATAAACTAGCGTTTGCCCGCGCTGAAGCTGATTTGAATGGAGCGGTCACTAAACGGATTGATCACTCTTCACATGACGCAAACTTAAAGACACTACTGATTTTCCTCCAAACCTCGATTATTTGGCCTTTATATAAGCTTATAGCCTTAACTGTGTTATGTTTCAAAGCTGTCAAGATTTAGTTAGAGGGGCCCCCAATCTCAATATGAAGCGTATGAAGCCAGGTGAAACATTTAATACTGCCAAAGTTTAAAGGTGCAAACCAAGGAATTTCACACGCACTCCAAAGAGACGACCAACCCCCTCAACACCATTTGGGGTAGCCTGTGGTCGGAGGAAAGGGCTTCAGTGACGTAGCTAATACTGTGGAATGAGGGAAGCCCTCTTGGAAGAAGTGTAGGAATCGGGAACTTTTGATGGGTAAATTATGAAAAATCAGACGCTGTCTTTCGGTCGGGATTTCCCGTGTACCGACTTACTTCCCTTGACGCGCTTTTGCCCCCATAACGACTTTTCTTGGCCACGTATGCATGGTGCTATCTCTAAGGGGGGCGAAGGCCCAGCTCCCATATATATCTATGGAATTCTTCGCTACTCCCTGTAACTGTCCAAGTGGTTAAAGCGGGGTGGGGGGGGATTAGTTGATGACGCGTATGTTAGGGCTATTGTCACTCACTCAATTGTATGATTGAAACGCATCGTCATCCAAAGACTCCCATTTTTCGACAATTTTGAAATATCTCACCCAAAGACCTATTTAGAAACTGTCGCCAGCAAAAAAAAATCAACCCTATTTTTGGGCATTTTGGCTGTCATCCAAAGAACGCCATTTGTGGCACATTCTCTATCGCCGAATGCCCCTATCGCTTTGAAGCACCGCCTTAAGGCTTTTAGCCATATTTCATATCACGGCTTTGTTCCCGATCGATCGGAGGTAAAAATTCAATTTTTAGTGCGCTTTGTGCAAAATTCAACAACAATAATAATTTGAAAAGACTCATTTGGCCAGACTGAGAATTCAAACGCGATAACCAAATAGTGGGTACAATAGGGTCCGTTTCTATTTGTGCAATTCTTTGCTCCTTCCGGTCCAACCAGACTACAGCTGGTGGCATTCTTTAAGTCCTTCCCTTTGCTCCGATCCTGGTGCCATTCTGCATGTTCCGTATCTGTTCCCCTGGCATGGCGGCGCAATACTTCTTTTTCAGGGGTAGGTGAATTTCCGGTGGAGGGGTTGGGAAGAATTATTTTTGGGGAAACTCAAACTTTGCAGATTGTTAACCATTTTTAGTCCCAAATTGCTTGTTTTTTTTTGTGCCAAACTTTGGTATTTTTGGCCCCCAATCAACTGATTTTTTGCCAAAGATCTATATTTTTTTCTGGCGTTGGGGCGGGGGGGGAACTGTCTTGCCAGGGGAAAAAGAAAAAAAATGCGGCAATGCACCCCCCCCCCCCCCCCCCCCCGCCCCATGCTCCCCTGGCACCGCCACTGCTATAGCCCTACCTTTGGCTCCCGATCCTGGTTGTCCATTCTGCGTGTTCCTTATCTGTTCCATGGCAGTGGCAGCCCAATATTTATTTTTCGGGGGTGAAATTTCGGGGGAGGGGAAGGAAGAGTTAACTTTTTGGGACACCCAAATTTTGCAGATTTTTAGACAATTTTGGGGGTCCCAAATTGCTGTTTTGCCAAAATGTTGTGATTTTGGGCCCCACACCGGATTTTTTGGCCAAAGATTCCGTTTATTTCCGGGGAGAAATGTTCTGAACGGGGGAGGGGGGATACATGCTCACCCTGGTAACCCCCTCCCAGCCAAAACCAGCCACTGCTGGGGAACACATCCCGAGCTTAAACTACGTCAATAACAAAGTTTGTATAATTTAATAAAGGTTATTTGGTTTTTGGTTTGGGCTTGACCACACTGAACTTTAATTTTGTCATGCAAATTAATTTTTTGATCGTTAATTGGTCATTTTAATACATCACAAATTACTGTCAAACTAAATGTCAAATAATGAATTTCATAATTTGTCATTTGATGGACATGACTTATTCGATAACAACTATAAATTCATAATTTATCATACAACTCAACTTTAATTGTCATGCACTATAAAATGACAATTAACGGACAATTTTCGTTATTCATAAATTTGTCATGCAATTTTAACAAGTGAAATTTTCTAAACCATAGATATCTGTGATTTGGGGTGAAAATTAGAACATTTGAAAAGCTAATTATTGTTTATAATTGTCTAGGAAACTGTTTAGCTTTATTTTTTTAATGATTCGAAAAATCCTTCAAGTGCAGGACAAATTTTTAATTTGGCAAATACGAAACCATGGTTGAAACACCTTTTAAAACGGGCTTTTGAGATGACCCATAAAAGTATGTCATGTCTATGATGAACCAACTTTTTTAAAATTGCGCCGCTTCACTGTGTTACTAGTCAATGCATGACTGTAGCGATATTTAATTTCTTATTTAATGATATGCCCGGAAAAAAACCCCAAAAAAAACAATAATCCACTTTGCTTACCCCCGGTTTTTTTCACCCAATTTGGCCCTTCCGTGAGCCGGCACTATTGTATGTACGTGTCTGAAATGCCAGTTTCTCAATTTTATCACAACGCAAATATCCGGCAAAATAATATGATTTTATTGTGTTGTACGAAAATTGTAAGGTAGACAATTATCAAAATTCCTCTGCAAATCGGGCTGTTTGAGTGCCGTCACCCCTGTAGACCACAGGGCCAGGAAGCTTAAAATTGGACCGAGAATTTCGGTTGGCAACCACCCCGTATGGCCGGTTTTGTTTTTTTTTGTGTTGAGAACCCCCTGCGGGCAATTGTCTATCAAATTATTTGAGCTCATAAGTAATTTGAGCTCCATTTGGCTAGTACCAAAATTGGCACGAAAAAGGGGTCATTGACATAACCAGAAGTTGAAATGGTGGTACGGCGTTTCTGGGCAGCACGTCCCCGTATGGGCCATTTTGTGTTTGATACGGGCCCCCCCCGGTCAATATCTATCAAAATTAAATCTTCTTTATATACTTTAAATCGTGTCCTACCCTTTTACTTACATGCCACTCAGGTTGTAAACCAACCCTGCTTTTCGATCAAATAGTATCTTACATAAAGCACATAATTGGACCATAAACCTACCACAAGGGGGAAATAATTTCTATTACTTTTTTTATTTTTTTTATTTTTTTTCATTTTTTAGCCTCAGCTCCATGAGTTTTTGGCAACTTAAGGTGAAAAAAATATAACTTTTTCGTTTAATATTTCCTTCCAATTTCCACATACGATTTATTTTGAGAATCCATTGGAGTATATAGGAAATGTGTAACATTTTTTAAAATTAGAACAAAGTATTGTAATTGGTCTACTTTGGCTTGTAATACTACAAAGAGCCAGCAAGTTTTTACCATGGTAACATTCATAATGTAATATTTATCAATTCTTTAAAAACGCACATAACAATACTTATTTAATGCGACACAATAATTCACTTTTGCTTACCCCCGTTGTTGTACCCAATTTTGGCCCTTCGTGAGCCGGCACTATTGGTATGTCCGTGTCTGAAATGCTATTTTCTCAATTTATCACAACGGACAAATATCCGCAAAATATAATTTATTGGTGTGTACGAACTTGTAGGAGCAATTCATCAAATTCTCTGCAAAATCCTGTTTGAGTAGTGCCGTCACACAACTGTATACCACGGCAGAAGGATGAAAATGGGCCGATGTCTGTGGCCACAACCCCGTATGGGCCATTTGTGTTGAGAACCCCCTGAGGGCAATTCTATCAAAATAATTGAGCTCAGTAATTAATTTGAAGCTCGATTTGCTATACCAACATTGGCACGAAAAAGGGTCATTGACATACCCAGAAGTTGAAAATGGACGATGTCTGGGCACATCCCCGTATGGTCATTTGTGTTTGAGACCGCCCCCCCGGTCAATTCTATCAAAATTAAATTTTATACCTTTAAATCGGCATACCCTTTTAATTACATGCCACTGCAGGTGTTAAACCAGAATGCTTTCTTCGAGCAAATATATATGACAGAAGAAAGCCACAATAATGGGACCAGAAACTTACCACAAGGGGGGAAAATAATTTCTATTAATTTGTTAATGTTTAACTAGTTTAACTTTCCATAGGCACCCCTACATTCACTCTAGGTTAAAAAAATATAACTTTTTCTGTTTAAGTATTTGAAAGATACGATATTGGTGAGAATACCATGGAGTATATAGGAAATGTGTAACAGTTTTGAAAATTAGACAAACAAAGTAGTGTAGATTGGTCTCCTATGGGCTGTAATACTACACATAGCAGCAAGGTTTTACCATGGTAAATCCTAATTGTAATATTTACCAATTCTGTAAAACGCAACATAACAAGAATGCTAAGTGCCATGTCAAGGACGGATACATGCGAAATGTATGGTAACATTAGCACTCCTCGACTTGTGGAACTTTTAACCAATTGTCTATAGTAGCCACGGTGAAAAATGTGAAACACTGCCATATTTGGTATCTGCGATATAAGATGCACAATATATCAGAAACATTAGCACCATGCCATCAAAAGAATATAGAACTTTAGAAGGCCTCCATCCAAGTCTTCATCGATTAAACAAACTTCCGTCAAATAATTATAAACGTTGTGCCGTACGTAATTACGACGATCGACATGGATAGCCATGCAGCGCTCGCGCGCTAGGGATTTTTATTTGTGTAGCAATGTTTGCAACAGCTCTGCGTTGATCATATTGATAGTGCAAACATATGGGGAAAATTGTTACACCAATCTTAAAATTGCCATAGCAAATGGCAGAAAATGTGGTGTAGCAACCTGCTATGCTAAACAAGTACGTGGAGGCCCTGGCGCCACTGCGACAACAGCGTGCTACAGCGTATTATACAGTTGTGGGGTATCCATGCATTGATCATCTATCGATTGGAATTACAACAACAAGCCACAATTACATGAATTTATACACACACGCTCAGGTTTCGTGGCCCATAGACTGCAACATTCTGTGCTATTGTTACTGTATATTTTGACAGGAATGATTTATTTTTTAGTACCAGCTTATAAAATACAGTACATATCTTATTCAATTCGCACTGCGTTACAATGACTGCGCACCTGTGCCATGATGGAAAATTTATAGATGTTGATCGATCTTGGGACTGGTTGTTTGTTCCCGCGAGATTTTAAAATGCTATTGTTATTGCAAAATACTGACTGCCGGTAACACTCGCAAATGTTTTTTTTCTTATTATATGCATACCAAAACGATGATTTTCCTATTTTTTAACCATCAATTCAATAATAACCATCAATTCATTGAAATCGAGAGCGGCGTGTTTTAATGTCGGCTCTTGTGTTCCTCTACTAGTCGGGCGTTTTATTATTTAATTGCATTTCTGGTTCATCTGACAAAAGCTGCCTATTGGGATCAGAACACATGGGGAATCTCGGTTGGGCTTGATTTTTTTAAATTTCAGTGACGGTAGTCATTTGGGTACTTGGTCATTCATTTTGTCAAGTTTTGGACATCATTTGCTGCCTCGCTTTGTCGGTCCTTTCTTACTGAATGCTATTGGTTTATATGTTGCACTATTAACCGTTCTATGGGGTTCTTCAAGGCCGAAAATGAAATGGTGATCATGTAACCCGATCTCTACCAAGGGCTTACAGGACTGAGGTCAAAACACAAGTGCGAGTTCATTGACTTGAGTAGATTTAGTGGTACACAAATTTCCCTGGATAGGTTGCCGACATAATATAGAGATTACAACTCAAGAATTGTTTAACTTGAGATCATACTTGATTTATGTTTAAACTCGGGTATTTTTGGCAACCAAGTCCTCAAGAATATTCAGCTAAGTAACGTAGAGAGAACCCAAATTTGGCCTATTTAGAACTGCAAAAGAATCAAATCGTATACCTTAGCACATTTGGTATCGTGGTAAGCGTCCTTTGTTGTTGAGCAAGCCTTTTTTTTTTCCATTATGGCATTTAGTTATAATGACTATGCATAATGTTTATGGTATGGGATGGATGAAAGTTTGGGTTTGTTGGTTTCGACGGGGCAAAGTGTAGAATTTTTAGGTTTATGTATATTGGTTATATTTTGGAGTTGTTTTGGGAAAATATTTGGTGTACGGCTGATAAACCTTATCTGGTTGTCCATTATTAGTTCTGGTTGGCTGTTTTCTAATGAAGGACAATTGCGTGGCTGTTCCTCTAACGATGTTCCACCACGTTACCGTTTTAAAGGCACCTTGGAACTGTTGAAAGCATGTCATTCTGGAATTTTATAATGGTCCTTGAAATTTGAATACACTTTAATATATACATTTCCTTGATAACTATGAATAAACAAAGAGGGTATTCACTTGCGACAGCAGTGGACATAACTTCTGAATATTTTTAATAACCCCTACACTGGGATAATATATTCTATTGCCAGTGAGACAAACCACTCTTGCCTTACTTTTTGACGGGTTTTAGATATTACTTTTGTGTCCGCCGTGCTCCACTAAATGATTGGCCTAACATCGACTTTTACCTTTTAATAACATCCCGCTTCTGTTGAAAAGCGGCAAAATGTTGAAATAAAGTGGCGGTAATCATATCAATACTACGCCGAAATCTTTGGACCATCTGCCAGAAATCCTCACATTTTGACTAGGAATATCCTATCAAAATTCCTTACATTTTGACTAGGATTATCCTAAAAAAATCGTTCCAACAGAGTCAGGAATTTTCATTAGTAATCCTCTATTTTTGATCGAGGAGATTCCCTCAAAGTGGCCTGAAAGATCCGAAAATTAATATACATTTTTTTTTAAACCCGACAATTTGCTCTGCTACCATAATGCCATGACCTCTCTGATATCCTTATTATTGTTTAACCAAGCGTCAATGGATTGCTGTAAAGAGCGCCTATACGATTGTTATCGAGCTTGCTGCAATACAAGCATTGTAAAGGCCATTCCGTGGAAACCTGGATTGTGAATGTTAACTGTTTAGTGTACAGTTGTTTTTGCCCGATTAGGCTCTTCACACTATAGTCCAAATACTCACTGACCCAAGTCTCATATTGAGTATACTTAGAGTGGCGCGCTAAATGACCCTGTACTTGCCTTTGACACCCCATTTTGTCATATATATATATCATTAAATCACTTCTGCAACTAAAATGCTATAGACAAACTAAAGGAACCCTGGTCCAGGACTTTTAACTGGTCTGCGCCGGATGACATATGTGACCCATTTGCCCTTTTTACCTCTAGAGGCCCTATGTGATCCTTTGACCCCATTGGTCAAAATCCTATATTAAAAAAGCGTGCACAAATGTGCTGAGAGTAGAAGTGCCCGAAGACGCAAACCCCCCCAAACCAAGTTTGCAGTTTTTTGGCTTTTTCAATGGGACAGAACGCAACAATATGAGTGTATTGATTTTACACATAGCGGTTTTCCGACTGATTAGCGAAAGAAAGCCTACTGCCAATATTAATTGTGGTGCCGCGGTTTCGTGTCCCAGTACACTGTTGCCCATTGAAAAAAACAAAACTGCAATTTTTGGTTTTTGGGGTTTGCGTCTTTCGGGCTTTCTATCCATCCATTTTTCTGCACGTTTTTTACAATCCATGTATTAAATGAAGGAGCAAGACCTAGGCAATAAATGTATATTTTCTAAAACTTTGCAAATGGTAGGACTTTGACACAATACTGTCGAAACATGTCGAATTAACTTTTTTGTGCCAGGTGTACACCGCATAACACGGCCCAATTACGCAGTGCTTCAAATACAGAGGGATCTATATTACTCGGATCTACAAAAAAGGTAAAATTGGCAGCTTCCACGGTGCTCCGTCGTTTGGATCTTTTGGGATATGCAACTGCTGTTTGTTTTTGGATTAAAACATAACGTAGGTACGTACAAACAACATTTTATAATGGTTTAAGATGATATTTATGATCGATGCAAAGCCGGATAACCAACCCCGATTACGAACGATTTCTGGTGCAAGAATTGCATTCCGTGGAACGCCAATTCGGCAGTCGTTAACTTGTTATTACCGTTTTTGCGTTAAAAACGAACTAAAATACAGACCGTGAGTGTACCGGATAGGAAATTAACGGTAACTCCCAGCTCATTCTGACCAATCGTTTTTTCTCCCGACTTTCGGTTGGACCATCAAAGCATATTTTTCATATTTAACTGCTATAAGCGAATGCTGTGTCCAAAGAGTCAAGTGTTACAATTAACTCCAGTGTGCAAAGGGACTGGCTAGTACACATTATGAACCTGTTGTGATTTGTGGCTGTTTTGCCTTTTTGAATATTGCTCCATCATTGCTATTAATAGCAAAAGTGTTAGTTATAATTATTGTAGTGGCCTGGTTTGTGACTTTGTTCCCTGACAGTTCCCTAAACGGGAGCTGTCAGACTGCCGGAGCCCTGTCCAATTTTTTCGGGAAGCTGTAGTTTAAAGAGCTCTATCTCATGAATTCGAAGGTTAAAAAAACCGCGCAGCAATGGTTTGGGGTGATTGTTTTGATGGAGGTATTGTTTTGGTTCGAGGAATTTTCCCGAGGGGGCGTCAGCCGCCCGAGGGAAAATTCCGAAAACCAAAACAATACCGAGATCGCAAAACAATCACCCCAAAACATTAGACTGCAAGGTTTTTACCTCATTCATGACTGTAACTGTCACTCAAACTTGTATTTTCTAGGACTTTTTCTGCCCGAACTTCCCCTACCAATTCATTTACTGCGTCATTCTTTTTTTTGCAACATATATCTCACCTACTACAAAAATGGAAGCTCTTCTCAGTACAGGTTTTCCCCATACGTCATACGTTGACAACAAAAACCCATTTGTTTGTTTTTTTTGACCATTCACAGCGCAGCTTTGAATACAATCCGCAGTTTTATTTCAAATCAACATCAGGATTTGTTTTCTTGTTACGGGGCACCGCTCAGTAAGTTTTACCCTGGAATTTTTAAGAACAAAATTGACCTAATAAAAGTTGTTCTATGGTCCAGCGGAATTGCTGGATGTTTAATATCATCATACATATAGTTGTTCTGGAAAACGATGTTTGCTGTCCAGATAATCCAAGTATCTGACTATTTTTCCACGTGTAAAATGACGATGGCATTTTCATTGCTGAGTGACGTACAGTCACAGACTACACGTCGCCATGCCATGTGTCACCATGTTTCCAATGCATGACTGAATGGCCTCGATCGATAGCAATGTCATAATCATGGAATATATTCCAAAATTCATTCTGGCCACACGAGTACATCAGAATTCGTCTTCTGCATACAGCGGATTAATGTGCTTCACTTCGTAGTTTAAAGGTGAGTTTGGCTGCGGGTCAACGTGTAATGTAGATCATGATCTTGATGATGTCGTCGTTTTGATATTGGGACTTTTTTAGCCCTAATCATAAATAACCTTAGTATTGTCCGCGCCGTGTTAAGCAAAAGAAATACACCACCATTAATTTTATCTAATTAACCTACTTTTGACCCTAAATTTATATGGAACCCCTAGCCTAGCCTAAGGTCAACTTTCATGACTTAAACCAACCATCTCTGTCAACTGATACTTCCATGACATTCTACCTCCTAATCAACCCTGGCCTGGTTCCCTCGTGGTACTTGCGTGATTTTTGCTTTCGAGCTTTTCGATCCTATTTATTTCTGTTCAGGCAGGGCCTCTTATATTTTAACTTAGGGCCAATTAAATAACATCATCGCGATTTTGATAAACTATACTAGTAGTATGTTTGTACGTCCAGCAGTCATGCATGCCATGGTATGATTTGGGGGAATCCCCAGCCAGTAGCTCCAGTTCACTCAATCATGCACATGGTGCATAATACATGGCGTAATACTGTCAGTGTCATAGAGTCAGGACTATTTGGAGTGCGCGGCCCGAGTGTGTGTTGATTCTCAAATTGACTTTTGTTTTTGTTTTAAAATAGTATTATTAAATTAAAACTGCTGAGTTGAGGCGTACACTTCACCTTTCGTACCGTTAGGGGGCCCAGGTTTCTACAATCATCTACGTGCATTGCCCAAAGCATTTGTCATGGTTGTGGCAGTACAGCGCAGGGGCGGGACGTGCTACGCTGAACCGTGGGCATGGGTGGACATGCATGCACATGTGCATGGGCCGTTTCACATACGAAAGCAACCCTCCCAGCCCCCTTCTGCTCTACTTCAAAAGTGTCATATATTTATCGTACTGATTTGTCCGCGTTGTTAATTGGAATCAAGAAATTATATGCGACGTAGACTAGAGAACCAAAGAGCGCTATGATGACAATTGTATGATTAAGATGACTCGCGTAACGGTAAACTGGGCAGGGCGAGTTTGAGGCCCCTGGTTCGAGATTTAATTTCGCAATGAATTTTCATCCATTCAGTGGTGGTGTAATTTGTATACCTGTTCTGTACCATATCTACCCATGTTACCTTGGTATGATATTATTAGGAGTGTTGTTTACTACACTTCCCCTTGTTTGCATTTCCTCACATCATGACTCTCGCCATTTTCAGTTTCCGCTGGCTCTATCAAGAAAAGAATATCCATGTCAGGCCCCTATTTATGCCAATTTGAATCTGTAGTCTTGAAACGTCACAAAAGCTAGTCATTGATGAGCGTATGACATCACACGCGGATGTCAATTGTGCGATATCAATGAACCCGCGTTTGTAGGGTGCTATATTTATGTTACAAAAGATTTGATTGGTACGCGCATCACATAAGTTATGAATGCAGTTCATATGGTTGTAGATGGCTCCGTTTTAAGTTTGAGCCTTTAAGTTGACTTTCTTCGACATTTTCATTCAATTTTTTTTTAAATCTCCATATGGACTTGGTTCCTACTGACTGTTCCTTAAAGGGGTTGTCAGATGGCAGAGCCCTGTCACTTTTTTTTGGAAGCTTATTTAAAGAGCTCTCATGATGCAGTTCATACTAATGTCGGTGGCTCCGTTTTCAAGTTACGAACGTTCAATTGAACTTTACTTCACCTTTCATGTCATTCTTTAAAAAAAATCCAAATGGACGAAGTCCTGTGACAGTATCCTTAAATGCGGCAGCTTTCAATTGATCTTTAAAGACGTATCCTTGGCTGTATCCATCTTGAGGCCGCTAGGTATTACACTTAAGTGCTCACTAAATTTAAAAAAAATCTCCCTGATTCTAATCAAATCTCCCTGATTCCGATCCATCTCCCTGATTCAAGAATCCAAATCTCCCTGATTCCAAAACCTCAATGTGGCAGCTCTTGCAAGGTCATTCAGGGGTCGTTATTGGATAACGTTGGCCGGCTTTGGAACGTATGGATATGAGTTTAAGTAGGGTGGTAGAATTTCACCGTAAAGTTTTTGTGGTACATTTTCAGGGGTCATTTGGGGGTCAAGGTCCACCAGGGTCCGTTATCGGATACTTGGCTTGTGCTTTGAATATATGATAAGAGTGTTTGGTATGGTGGTAGTTTTGGCCATACGAGTTTTGTGGTCACGTTGTCGAGGGTCATTTGTGGGGTCAAAGGTCCCATTCAGGGGTCCGTTTCGCCGTCCTTGGCCGTGCTTTTACGTATGGAGGGAGTTTTGGTGTGGTGGTCGAGTTTTGCCATACAAGTTTATTGGTCCGTTTTCGAGGGCCTTTTTTGGATTCAAGGTCATCCAGGG
>JAMKCH010061238.1:0-16560 GCA_023653785.1 Ophioderma brevispina
ACCTGTTGGCACAGTTTGGCTATCTGATATCAACAAATTTGCCATTGAAAATCACCTTAAAGACATCTTTATTGAAAATTAAATAAAAAGGTAGGTATAAAGTACTGCTCTTGCTGATATAACATTTAGAGTTATAAAACTTTTTTATTAATGTCGCAATTGTAATAATATACATGTAGAATTGGGAATTTCAATTCCAAAAGATTGTTTGTCTTAGCTTTACTCCAGGTTTCAGCAGGAGAACGTAGACACCATAAAACACCCTGTTGAAAGTAAACAGACCTTTGAACACAACAATCCTGTCTTTCCTTATGTGTCTTTGTTGAACACTGCTTTCTTCATCATCTCCTCCCTGGCATCTTGGAGGCAAGTTAGTGGGGAATAGGGGAGGGGTTAAAAGTGTTCTTCCACATTAGAGCGTGTCCAAACATTTGTCCCTTATCACAGGACTTGTAGAATAGTTACATTAGTTTCTTCGCAGTCAAATTCTCCAATTTCCATGCATTTCATGATTTGGTCCCCCTGAGAGTGAGTCCCTCATTTCACCAACAAAACATAACAATTTCGGGTGCGTTCACTGAAAATAATATATTGATTAGTTCAATGCAGATTAAACATTCACTCTTGATATGTAAAATATTCTTTTGTTTGAACAGGGTTTAATCCCACAATGACGATACACGCCTTATACCTTTAGTTCTTGAACCTTCAAATGAAACACTGGCCCAAGGGTCTTTATACCTTGGGTAAATGCACATATATCCGATTGGGTCATCAAATTGGATGGAATAAAAAGCGAGGATCTAGCTTTGATCTTGTCTAACAAATATAAAGTCAAAATATCTGGCAAAAATGCACACAGTTTATATTTTTTATAATTTTTAGTTTGATTGTATAGTTTTTATTGGGACGGTCTGTACTCTGAATTTACATAGCCTAGAGTAAGAACTTCAATGACGCATGCAACGTTAATATTTTCAGTGAGGATTTAAGAAAAGGGGGCCCTGACCGCGGCTTAATGTGGGCATGGGGCTCATTAACAATTGCAAGCGACGGCATGCTCGCACTATATGAGACTAGCAGAGCTTTCTGAAGAGGCCCTGGAGAGCAATAATAGGGGGGAGCCTGACAGCAACTGCTGACACTGTAAACTCTTAATCCGTCACTGTAATTTGCCCTTTTGTACTGCCAAGATATTGCGATGTAACCGTGGTAACAGTGGGCTGAATAAAATTAATTGATGTGAAGAATTATTAAACCCAATGCTTGAATAAATGAAATGAAATCTTCACCAAACTGGAATAGTAAACCCAACGAAAGTGTGTCATTAGTTTGTACAGAACAAACCAAACCTTCAGACAAGCACAGGATTGCGTAACGCCCAGTTTATTACTTGAAAGCTACTTAGTGTGTTAACACGGTCGGAAGTAAGGGTGGCGTAGCGTAAAGTGTGCAATAGCGAGAGTTGGATAAGCGCGTGGCGTAAGTCCAATGAGGTCGGACCTTTTTTCAAGAACAAAGAATCTTACTAGGCGAGGTGGAGCTCGCGGCTTGTAGAATTTGGGGAGTTCTTCATGATTTGGCTTTACGTGTAGTGTTAGATATGAGACAACGCGACGATACTTATTATTTTTCATTATGCTGCACTGAAAATTCAACTGAGAAAACAAAAGATTTTTAATTTTTACAATAGGGCCTCTGATGCATATTTTTTTTTTTTTTTACATTTTCCCTCAGCTAAACAAACTAAACAAATAAATAAAAGCATACAGAACACAAGTAACCAAACTAATAGCGCTAAATATGCTGTTGAGGAGAAAATGACAGAATTGAAATGCAGTGCGGGATCCAGGATTTTTGGAACGAGGAGGCGTGGAATTGGCTTGCCAAAACACAGCTACAATGGCACGTAGTGCCGGGTGAGGGGTGCGGAGGGGTGCCCCTTCGTGTGTGCTGTGGCGGTCGGGGGGGGGGGGGGTAGTGCTGGATGAGTGTCGAAAAACCAAAGATTATCAATTGAAAAGCCAATGATTTTGAAAATCTTGGAATATGAAGAAAATCTTGAATTATCAACCAAAAAAAAATCCGATTTGGTTGAAAATCCAATATTTTCGAATGATTGGACATCGATATTCCATACACGCGTGACAATAAAACCGCTGCGTCTGGGCTCTTTTTCACAAAAGTTAAGATCACTCTGAAGTAAATTTATTAAAAAAACCCCCTCCCTTCTTAAGTATCTAAAACTTCTGAAGAAACATTTAAAAGAATTCGTAAGGGGTAAAATAAGAAAATAGAACCTAGGTAGTAAAAGATACTGGGATTGAACTTCATAAAAATCTAGACGAAATTCTGTTCAAAGGCCTTGTCTAAATTGGATTAAGATTAATAACTTCAGAAGAATAACTTCTATTAAGTTCCGCTTAAGAATTATCTTATCTTTATAAACAGGGGCCATGAAGGTATTAAATCGTTTAAGCAATTTCAAGAAATTGAAAGAATTTAGTTTATATGATGAGAATTATACTGGTTCTATTTTATTAATTTTATTACAAATTCTAAGAAGATATTAAAGATGGAGAAAAGATAAAAAAAATAAAAAAAATAAAATCTTAACTTTGTGAAACAGGCCTTGGGCTGCTCAGTCTGGTGCCGATTGGCACGTTCTCCAAAATTCTGTGAGCAGTTTCCCTTTCTTCTTTTTTCCTTGTGTTATATGTTTTGGCAAGGTCTGGGGGTGTCCTCTATATACAGTCTTCTGCAGTCTTGTGCGGTCGTGAGCACGTGGCAAATTTGAAAAACCGCCATGATTTTTTGGTGCGCGCATGCTACTTACATCACACCCTGTTAAAGTTGCGAAATAAAAATAGACTCCAAGTTTCTCTTTTTGTGGGACCTTACAGTTCTTTTCAACACATTTAATCTATCCTTCGTTGAGTAAAATGTCAAATTAAAGGGTCAAGCTTTGTAATTAAATAAGTTTTCATTTCCTGATTGAATATATTACATGAAATCAAGCTAATAACCCATGTATGGAATGGGAACACTCAGCATTTCTTGTTGATTATAAAGTAACAAAACCAACGGTTATAATATTGGCGATGTAAAAAAAATATTAGTAAGAACATTACAAACCTAGATGATATTTAATTAAAATTGCTTTAAAAGTAAGTGGCAACACCATAGAAAACATACAGAAATGGTGTCTAAGTCAAAGCTGTCAAAGTACAATAAAAGCTCAGGAAATCGTTTTTTGACTTAAGCAAAAATTATAAAGATGGTATAAAAACTCGATGATTAAAACGGTATCTTATCAAGAAAGATTTAATAAATAGAAGAAAAAAAGAAAAATAGTCATACGAGCAGGTTAGAAATCATGGGCATTTGTGGCGATTGTCTTTCCTTGAATATAATATTAATTATAAGAATGCGCTTACATCTTCCATGGAAACAAAGGAAATAGTCGGTCACTTGTCACGGAATGCAACAGGAAAGAATATTGCATACCGGACCCAACCACGCTGGAGAGGCAATTTCTCGGGAAGTGAGAGTGTAATCCGGAACAGCGAAAAATCATCAAAATTCTGATTTATTGTATTTGGGTATTGGCATGGAAATGCGAACATAAACCTGAAAGTGGTTGGTTTGAAATCCATCTATTAAAGACACGGCTTTGTCATGTTTAATTTTGCCGACTGTCTGTCGAAGCTCTAAAAGCTATTTGTTTTCAGGGGTTGTTGTATCTGATTACTATGGTCACCTAGTTAATATTTTTTGCCGTGTGTTTTTTTTCTCCCGCAAACGAGGGGGCGTGCGCCGAGCACGCCCCTAGTAGATCCACCAGTGATATGACTTGTGATTGTGAGGAAAGGTGTAAGGAAAAGTTGATAAGATAACGTTGTGGTCCACTAAATTTTTGTGAAAAGACAAGCTTCTAATGAGCATTTCTATTCAGATTAGCATTATGTTGCATTATGTTGCTAACGTCAAGTTACCACGGGGTTTTCACTCAGAAATATCCAAGGGAGTGGTCCATGCCCCCCCAGGAAACCACCTTCCCAGAAGAAAGGACACCGAAATTTACAAACACAACTGAAGATTCAAAATCACAGTAAATCAACCATCAAATTTAAGTTATTAATATGCCTGTAAATTAGGGGGAATTTTTTAAAACATGCCAAAAGGGTCCAAAAGACGCGAAATGCTACTCAGCCTTGACTAAACCACACCTCTTAATAGAAATTAATTTTACCGCTGCTTTTAGTGCCGAAAACAAGTACAAATTTTTTTTTTTTTTTTTTTTTTTTTTTTTTTTTTTTTTTTTTTTTTTTTTTTTTTTTTTTTTTTTTTTTTTTTTAGGATATGGTAGTGTACAGGTTGATCATAAAGTGATGAATGGGAGCTAATATGACGTCAGAATAACAGGTAATTGGTTTGCTCATTTATTCTAGCTATGGGCTTCTCTTTTCATGGTGCCAAAGGAGTACCAAACATGCAGAGCATTTACGTCAGACTTCGATCTCAGCACAACTGTCAAGTTCGATAATTAGATACAGTCTTGTGGGAAAATTCAATTTCACGCTATAGTTAGGAATATCCGATTTTCAAGCGGTTGTGGCTCTCTGATGTAATGACTGTTTTATCTACTCAGCGTGTAGTGCTATAATATGTTTTTGAGTCAGTAAAAATTGCTTTCTACTTCCGCCAACTTATGAAGTGACGTCGTAACTACGGGCATGGTATACTTATTTGATCTACCAATGGAAAGAAGAATCTCTTAGCTATGCCCGTGATACCAAATTTTGGAATCTGTTCGGTAAGCGAATGAACCACAGGGAGAGTGGCAACATCCCCTTCGGGAGTTGGTTACCAAAATAGCTAAAGTACACGAGGGTTACCCCGTTAACGATAAAGCGTTTTTCATTATTTTGTATGAATGCAAACAATTCCACTTTAACTCAGAAATATCAACTGTAAGTTACTTGTAGAAAGCTTTCTTGAAACAAAAAGAAACACTGATGGTCCATGCACCCGTCACTTGACTTTAAATTCATATCCAGTTGTTCATTTTTTTTATAAATTAAAATTAACTGTTTGATAAAACAAAATCAGATTTGGGATATTCTATTTTGTTTTCAGTGGAAATTGAAAACAGAATATCATTTTTAAGCTTATAAGAATTAATTTTTATTTGTTTGAAAAAAAATCTTTAATTGAAAATAAAAGCATTAGTTTATTTAAATAAATAAAATAAAATCAAGCCGAGGACCATCCATATTTCTTTTTTTAGCCAAATGCCTCAACCGCTCTTGACGATTGCATTTTAATACAGTGATCAAAACGCCATTAAAGTGCCTACGCTGGGAATGATCCACCTCTGAGTCAATGATTTTTTGTAATCAAAATGAGATCCTATCTTTATCAGCCTGGCTTCTGTTTGGATTACACAAGTGAAATGATTAGTTTTTTGTTCGTTGCCCCAAACTCAGATACCGGGTATTTTCTTAATTTCGTCATAAAACGCGTACCTCTGCTTGAAAAGGTCAGTCTGTTTTTACTTTCTTTTTTTTTCTAAATTCCAAATAAAACCGACTACACCTTTCAGACGTCGTAAAAAAAACAAGCAAAAACCACTCAAATAAAACAAGCCTTCTTTTCATCCAAATATTGGACACTCAAAAATCTTATTAGGGGTTTTCGATGTTGTTTCGAAAAAAAAAAATACTTGAACTGTTCTGAAAATCTACCAAATCTTGAATTTAAATAAAAAGTTTTAGTTTTGAAACAATTTGGGAATTATTTGATTATTGTTCGGGGGGGGGTTCACTTTTGGTGTTATGGAGGTGCAGCCGAATGGTTTGAACCACTACCCCCGAAAATATTATGAGTAAAATGACTCATTTTGGTGAGTCGTCATGCGTCCGTGTATTGCTACATATTCAAGCAACGAGTCAAGGCAAATACTCTTTTATTTAGTTTTGAAGCCACTTTAAACCTATTTTTGTCAAGTCAGCTTAATTCTTGCATTAATACTAATAATATTACATGACTTTGTCGGTTGATAACAGAAAATATCGCCCTCGCCAAGAAAATATCGCTCGTCTCGACTCGCCCGTATTTGATCTAGGCTCGGGGGATAGTTTCTGTTTCACCCTCAGCCATCCAATATTATTCAATAATTGGGCACACTGAAAATGACAAGGGCTCTGGAGCTCAAACGTGCTGGAATGTGTGCCACGAAAAAATAGATGTGATTTTGTAATACCTCCGATCCGAATAGGTCAAAGGTCGGGAGTTACAGATGCCAATATATAATTGGTGTGAAAAATTGCAATTATGTATAGAAGAACCACACCCAAAGTACAGTATGACGACCTGACCCCCTTCGGAAGTGGTTTACAAATGGCCCAGGTACACGAGGTTCAACCGTTAACGATACGGGGCATTCGTGATCCACAACCTCGTCCCCTGATTCCTAAAAAAAGTTGAGTTTTTATAAGTCATCTGAAAACGTTAGCTTACAACCCAGGTCATAATCGTACGTGTAAATTCGGTCGATCTTTACGAAATTCGCAATTTGTTTTCTGTCCGTAAACGGACAGAAAATTACAGCACAGTGGCAATGGGACCGTGGGAAACAAACAATTTGCTCAAAACACAAAACCGCAAGATCGGGCTCAACTAAAATTTTTGTAATAAGCTTTTTCTAAAGGATATCTAGTGAGCAATAAATAAAAACAGAAAGTGCGGAATCACGAAAAGCACTTTTAAAAAAAAAAAATTTCAGATTTTTGTATGAATTTCAAACAATGTCCAAAAACTAATCAAGACAATATCAACGGTAGAAAGATTTCGTGAAAAAAAAAGAACAATGATGGTCCATGCACCCGGCAATTGACGTGAATTTCATCTCCAGTGTCATTTTATAAAAAAAATATTAACTGCTAAAAATTATCCAAAACCACCATTTTAAAAAAAAAATATTTTTGTTTCAATGGAAATTTGAGAAGAAAATATTATGTGAGTTCGACGAAATAATTTCTCTTTGCTGAAAAAAATCCTTTAAGTGAAAATAAAAAGCATTTAGTTTATAAAAATAAAATCAACGCAAGGGACTATATTTTTGCCAAAAGTGCCCTCAACCGTCCTTGACGATTACATTTTTAATACAGGCTGGAGTAATTTTAATGAATCAAAACGCCTTAAAAGTGCCTTAGCTTTGAATGATCCAATCTCTTGAAGTCATGATTTCGTTAAATCAAGATCCCTATTTTATCAGTCTGGCTTCGTTTGACTACAAAGTGAAATTGATTATGGTTCGTGGCGAAATCGATAACGGATTATTTTCGTACATTTCGCCATAAAATGCGTACCTCTGCTTGAAAAGGCAGTCGGTTTTTCCTTTTTTTTATTAAAATTCCAAATAAACCAGACTACATTTCCGTGATGTAACATAAGACAAGTAAAACACAAATTAAAAGCCAATGGTTTCATCCAAATTATCGACCCTCAACAAATTATCATGGGTTTTCGATTTTGTTTCGAAACCAATACTTGAACTGTTCTTGAAAATCTACAAACTCTGAAATTTCATTAAAAAATTTAGTTTTTAAAACATTATGGGATTGTCAATTATGTTGTTCGGGGGGTGGTCCTTTTGGTTTGTCTAGGGATGTGCGGCCGAATGCGTGAACCACTACCAGAAAAAAATTACTGAGTCAATGATATTGAAACTATTCAGCTAAACCGAGTCAAGCAAATACTATCTTTTTAATTAGTTTTGGAGCACGTCATGTCAACTTCATCTTGCATAATAATAAGAATAATAATAATATATAACCCGAAAATATCGCCCTCGCAAGAAAATTATCAGGCTCGTCTTCGACTCGCCCGAGATTGATCTAGGCTCGGGGGGATATTCTGAATATCAAACCTCCAGACATCCAATTATTATATAAATATTGGGCACTGAAATGGAATGGCTATGAAGCTCAAACGTGATGGACATGTGTGCCAAGGAACATCGATGTGCTTTTTAATAACCTCGACCGCATAGGTCAAAGGTCGGGAGTTACAGATGCCAATATATAAATGGTGACAATTGGTCAATCTATCGCGCCACAACAGATGTGCATTATGACGACGTTAACCCCACAGGCAAAGTCCAGGCTACAGCGGCCAACGTATAAACAACGATTGGACCACTCTAACAACTAAACGGCAGAGCCTGTAGCCTCAAACTTGTAGAAAATTACAATGGAACACAAATATGCATTATGAAAACTCAGAGGTCACAAGCTATGGAGGCCAACATATGAATGAACATGGAAGAAGGAGGTCGGTACCCCCCTCTTCTCTTTGGCGAATTTCATCATACAGGGTAAGTAAAACCAAAACCGACCCTGATGTGTCCGCCATATTGAATTTAAAATTATATCTAAAATATATGAACAATCGAAAAAACCTATTCTTTATATTTAATTTGCTGCAATGGTAATTCCAAGCGGTTAAATATAGCCGAACTATAGTATTGTGTAGTCAGCTTTTCCCCCATCCACGATTCCCATTTGAATGCACGGCGGCCCAAAACAAGCAAAATTACTCCCCAAAATGAAGATAAGGGGATGTCTATGTTTATGTCAAGGGCCAATTACTTAAAAAACCCCAAAATGTTTAAACGATATCTGGTCCTTCCATACGGCTGCTTCATTCAACTCCTCCAGACAAACTGATGCATTCATGTTAATTTATTTTTCAAATGATTTTATGAGTGATGAGGACGTAGAAAACGTAGCGGCATAATGGATAAATTGTGGACTAAAAATTTGTGAGTAAATAGAGTCACATTTATTCTACGTCAATAAATAACCGATTTCTTGGGACATCTCATTTACTTCGCTGAACGCCGTTCCTTTTTAATGTGAATCCGTGCACAGAGCGCAAAACCGATACTTGATTCAACGACTGTGGTAGCTCGGACCAGGATATTAAAGATAATGACTAAGCGTTCAATGATACCACATATGTTAGGTATATGTTACTAAAAAGAATACTGAACTGTTCTGAAAATCTCAACTCTGTTATTTCAATTAAAAAATTTTAGTGTAAAACATTATTTGGAATTATATTATTTGTTTCGGGGGGTGGTTCACTTTTGGTTTGTCTAGGGAATGTGCGGCCCGAATGCTGAACCACACCAGAAAAAATTACTGAGTCAAATGTATTGAGACACTATTCAGCTTCTAAAACGAGTCAAGCAAATATCTCTGTTTATAGTTTTGGGCCACGTCAAGTCTGCTTCTTTGGATATATAATAATAAGAATAATAATAATATTTATAACAGAAAATATCCGCCCTCGCCAAGAACAAGAAAAAGAAAATATCAGGCTCGTCTTCGACTCGCCCGAAATCTGATCTAAGCTCGGGCGATTATATTCGAATATCAACCTCAGCCATCCAATATTATATAAATACTTGGGCACTGGAATGGCATGGCTATGAAGCTCAAACGTGATGGACATGTGTGCCACGGACATAGATGGCTTTTTAATTAACTCGACCCGCCATAGGTCAAAAGGCAGAGGTACAGATCCAATAGATAAAGTGGTGACAATTGGTCAATCTATCGCGCACACAGATGTGCATTATGACGACTTAACCCACAGGGTTTTTTTTTTCAAAGGTTCCAGCTACAGCGTCCAACGTATAAAACGATTGGCACATCTAACAACTTAAAACGGCAGCACAGAGCCTTTAGCTCAAACTTTGTAGATAATTTACAATGGAACACAAAATATGCATTATGAAAAAACTCAGAGGTCACAAGTATGAGAGGAAATATGCAATGCTACTAGATGTTCGGTACCCCCCCTCTCTCCTCTTGGCGAATTTCATCATAAGGGTAAGTAAAAACACCGACCCTGATTGTGTCGCATATGTGAAATTTTAAAATTATATCTAACATATATGGAACAATTCGAAAAAACCTATTTCATAATCTAATTTGCGACAATGGTAATGCCAATCGGTTAAATATTAGGCCGACATAGTATTTTGTAGTCAGCTTTCCCCAGTCCCCGTGATCTCCCATTGAATCACGGCGGCAAACACGCAAATTACTCCCCAAAATGAAGATAAGGGGATGTCTATGTTTAAATGTCAATGGCCAATACTAAAAACCCCCAACTAGTGTGTCACCGATATCTGTTCCTCCATACGGCATGATTCAGTCAACTCCTCCAGAAACTGATGCCGTCATGTTAAGTTATTATTATTTTTCCAATGGTTTTATGAGTGATGAGGACTAGAAACGTTAAAAGGCCATCGATTGTAAATTGTGACTTAATTTGGTATAGTTAAATAGTCGTCACATTTATTCTAACAGTCAATACATAAACGATTTTCTTCTGACATCTCATTTACTACTACTCTTTCCTGTTCGCTGAAACGCCGTTCCTTTAATGGTGAATCCGTGCACAGCGCAAAATCGGCTACTTGATTCAACGACTGTAGCTCGGACCAGGCTATTAAGATATGAATCTAAGTCGTTCAGATATCCACCTATGTTAGGTATATGTACTAAAAAGAATAGAATGTGGCTGGACACATCATATCAGGGTCAATTTTTTTACTACTCACTCTGTATTAGTAAACTAACACCCATTTTTATTTATTGGTTAGCCGTTCATTGACCCGAATGACTGGCAATTCCATTAATTCAACAAGTGCACTGTCTTAGTCCGCACTACAAAATACACATGGTGTTGAATGCAATTGAATTTATCGGAATCGCCAGTCAATCCGGATACTAAAGGGCCACATCCCCTTTGTATTGGTTTTAATATAACCATTTTAAGATGCATTGTGCGATTAGCACAGCGGACCTTGGACCGGATCAAACATAATCGTTCAAAGGGCTACACATTATGGGTAGTTTTTGTATAGGACCCCACAATCAATGCTAGGTAGTTGTACACGGGGCAAATAAAAATTGCGCCATTTTGGTAAAAAAATAACAAAAAAATTGTTCCATTAGCGTTAAGTGTCCAAGTCAAGAATAGTTTGGTACATCTGTACTGCATATTATCATGCTATGTGGCAAAATAGGTCTATGGGTCAACATCAATCCCGATCATACAAGACCTTCTTTGACCTTTATCTGGGTAAGTAAACATTTCAGTATAAATAATTAAGGACAACTTAACAAATATCCCAATATGCACTAAAAGGAGAAAAAGGAGCCAAATAATCAAAGAAGGGTCAAACTAATCCAATCCAAACTATATTTTGTGGGGAATCATCTTTCCTCAGACAATATTTTCAAGTATTTTAAATCAAGTACTTCAATATGAGCCCTGTATAAATTGAGATTACTTTTTTGACCCTATAACTCCAAAGCAATGATCGTACGTGTCAAAATACACCTTTTTGGAATCCGTATGATTACACTGAACATAATGGCATACTTTTCAACATGATTGGGACATTTGACCCAGCAGGTAACGGGGGGGGGGGGGTCCTATTTGGTGTTTTGCCCCTACTTAATTGTTATAAAGAGTTGTATATTCTTCTCTTTGATTTATAAATAAAAACAATGCATTTCCCCATTTTTTCAATCATTCTCTCTCTCTTCCTCCGCATTAAATCGCTGCTCATACCCTTAATGGAGTCATCTGAAAATATTTTGAAATCAAAGAACCAAAGCTTATTCTATTTCTTTATATATTTTCATATATTAAATGTAAGTAAACAATTATTAGTAACCTTAAAAATAATTAACCCTTTCATGGCTGAAAACAAACAATTTCATTGTGGACATTGGCTCAACCGTTGCTGTACAAATGACGTGTATTTTGCAACATCCCGCAAAAAAAATATCAACATAAAAATAGTTTTCAAAAAAACTTTGATGTTAAGCGCAAGGCTCATTGATTTTCCGTCTTTTTTGCCATGTTTCCACGTGTTTTGAAAACAATTCGTTTGCCCCTAATTTTGCACCAAAATAACCATTTTATTTTTATTCCTGATTGTTGGTTGTATTATGACCCTGCACACGCGGTAAAAATTTCGTGCAAAAAACGTCGGGAAATTATTGTCTTGGAGGGGGTTAAATGCAACCCCCGGGCACTACAGGAGTGACAAAAATCAACGTGTTTAAATGGCCCCTATTGAAAAGTGACACCACAATTTGAGAGTAAACTACCCAGCAGTGAGAGGTCTATATAAAACCAATGGGTATTAAACATTTTCTGCATAGGGACGAACGAAACTCTGAAATAAGGCCCTATGGTATTCTGCTCTTGCTCTAGATTACGAATGACTCTTTTGACAGTAAAGTCAAAGTACGCTGTTGTAAAGTACTGGAAACTTTATCAAATCTCTCATACTATTAAGAATGCCAACGTGGGCTAAGTTGAATGCTATGTGGTAAACTCGAGGGCATATAAAAAATCATGTTTGTTCGCAAATCCAAAACAATGGAGGTAAAGAAGGGAAAATACACGTGTCTGGTTGTGTAGTATTTAACACAGTAGCTCAACTTATACCTGTTATGTTTACCAACCTTATCCCATTGTGTGAGGAAATGTGTAGAATTAATTTATATCCTAAACCGATACAATAAGGGATTCGCCATTTGATTTAGGAAGAGCGTGGAATATTGGGTTGGTATTCGCAGTCTACGGCTGTAGGAAGTTTTTTTTATTCCAGTATTCCTTCGTTTTAGGAGGGGGCCAGTCCGGCGGGTCCGGTAATTGTACGTATATCCTGTTTCTAAAAAGTGAAAAAAAGTGGCCGTAAAGTGAATCCAGCGTTTGAAAATTCGCAAAGACCTGGAATAATTACCGAGAGGCATTGTGGGGAAAAAAGGGAGCGGCACCGTAGCGATTTGCGTGTTCACTTTTTCGTGTTGCGAGCACCGAAGTTACCCACAAAACACGTTCAATTTTCTCGCGAGATTCTATAGGTTCAGAACCCAATTAATACATATATTCCAAACAAAACATAGTAACGGACCCTCTGATGCAAAAATCTCTATAGAAACCCCTTCGTTTCCGGAGATATTTGAGATTAGTTGGGACTTTCATTCAGGTGCTATGAAGGACTGATAACGTTTAAAGCTCTCGCTGCGGAGTACAAATTTAGTATTCTTTCGGCAGTCTGTGACTATAGAATTTACACACTTTCCGGACCGCCAGTAGTGGACAAGGGGAATGCGGTAATAATACTCCTCAGTGAGGTATTTTTCCGAGTCACTTGTGGTGCATTTGTGGTTTTAAAACATTCAACCCTACCTCTTGAGTTATTGGTGCGTACCTAACCATAGCATTTCTGTTCTGGATTACCCACCTCAAAACTACTGCACAACATCATACTGCGCATGGCGGAATCAATGTAATACCTCATTTGCATCAATGGGACTTCTATCTGAAATGTCTACCCAGTTTGCTGCAAAGTAGGTAAAATTACCCTGTGCCTGTAGTCTCAACAGCTCACGCTGATCCTGGGTTAGCCAGGAGTAAATAGTGGCCGTAAAATACCTTAAATGCATGATTAATCAATAACTACAAGAATAGGACTCAGTATACAAAAGGCTTGTGCTCGCGCTCAAGGGGTTGAATGAAACGCGATTCAAAACCAGTCGTCCGTGCTGGGGCGCCTGAACTTTTGAATATTGCACGGAATAATAATCAGTTTGGGTGCTTGTCTTACACACAATACATAATCTCAATTCGATACAAACAATCCGCCAAAATATCAGGGTTGTGATGTTGGGGTATGGGTGGTTATTTAAATTTGTCCTACCCATGGCCACACAACGAATGAAAAATGGACAAACTCAGTTGTCTTGATTTAATAAACCGCCTCAATGAATACAAATTTTCACATAACGCGCGCATTGCATTATGAGAAAAAGAGTATCTGAGCACAATGATCCAGGTACACATTATTACCTGGCCACCATACACATACATTAATTGGTATCACTACCGATTAGTGTTATGCAAAGCGGCACCCACCGTATGTTGAAGAAGCGGGGGCGCCATTGCTTTCTATTGTGGTACTCTAATTTTTTTTAACAAAACAACCAAACATGTTTTCTTTTGGTCGGCAAACTGCGAGACGGTGAATTTCTAAAGATTACGTACGTTTTTGGCCTCTCTTCATATAGAACCTCTTTGCGTCGCGCTGTTTTGGCATAAGCGGCTTTTGAAATCCATATCCCCCATCCACATATTGATTTTTGTGGGACTCACAATACGAGGTCTTCAAAACCAGATCTCATCTCTGACCAGTATCTCCGTAGATCGTGGCTTATTTGTCATGCAGCAATACGCGGTGTGCATGACGCGCGCCCTCGTAAACGCTTTTTAAAATCTGAAATTTTAGTACAACTTTTGCAGTTCTTTCTCACTAAAAGACTATGAGGTGAAGTTATTAATCAGAATGAAAGAACATGGTGGTTCTACATTTTAAGAATCAAAACTGATTTTCTTTACAAACATTAAAGTGTCCGGCGTATTGAAATATTATAAGAAAAGGGGAAAAAGGTCCACAGACTGTAGGACTTACGCCCCTCTGACTCCAACCACAGTTACGCTCCCCTTACTACGGGTCCGACCGTGTGAACACGCCTATTCTGCAGCAAGACATGGTCAATATGTATTACCGTTTTTTCATTAAACGGGAAACCAAGACGGAATTCGTCCTAAATTTTTGGATAGTACAACTCTAGTTTTTGAGATTACGAAATGATCCGGGGGGCCACTTGTATCAAGGTGGATTGATGCGTGAACAAGAAAACGCGGTAAAAAGGGTATCTTTTTTTCCAACAGCCAATGTACGCGCGTACATTGATCATTAGGGTGTCAAAAACCGGCAAAATGTGGGAAAAAAGGGTAATGTTTTTTAATAAAAACCTAAAAAATTAAAAAAAAAAAAAAAAAAAAATATTGAGATCAAAAATATTGTTAAAGCAAAGCAGATATAAAAGGTATATTAACGACACAAGCATTGCTACTTGTTTCGGGTAGCGGAAACTACAAAAATCTTCTTTAGTTTAGCAAACTCATACAAAAATACTTGTTTAGGGTATTTTTTGTTTGGTCGGTGGAAATACTTGTTTAGGGTCATTTTGTAAGAAGTCCTTGTTAACGCATCATATCCCCCTTTGAATACAAGTGGCCCCTCGGGGGAATGATAGTTATATATCAAATCACATTTTACCATAAGCCACACTAAATATCCAGAGTTTCTTTGAACCAAACACTGGTTACGAACAAAAATTAATTCACAACCTCCCTCTAGAATTTAACTTTTTAGATCCAAGATAGGATCTTATATTTTAGGGCGTAGTTTCGCCTAATATTACAAAATTTCAGACTGGATGCAGGTTCTGCCGTCATCGAAAAGAGGAAAGAAGATAAAAAAATCATAAAGCAATGTTTGCAAAGGGCTGTGACCCCACATCTTGGTGCAGAATCGAGATCCATAACTTATTGTTGGACCTATTTTCTATTCAATTTACTAGGTTTTTAGAAGAAACGCGTCCTATGGGTAACACAATCTGACAAAGCAACATGGACCATGATACATTGGCTGAGACTTGGTTTCATATTGGTTTCATATGGGTCGATGAATACCAATAATTTTCGATTTCTGGCTAATAATGCGGTCAATTGAATAGAAAGTGAGTTACGACGCAACTTACGGGTTTTGGTTCTGCACATAGATGATAGCTCACAGTCTGCCAAATAACCTTCTTTCATGATTTTTTTTTTTATCCCTTTCCATTTAGAATAAATATGAAATAATTACGATTAAAAGTTAATTCAACACACAGTAAGGAGCTCTTTTATTCGTGAAAAAGGACAGATAATTTGTGTTCAACATCATGGAAAATAGCTTAAATCTAAATTCGGGGTGGCGATATAACGAATGAAATTTTTCAGCTGCATGGATCATGCAATGACTTATGCATTTGTAAGATTAAAAATCGAAAATGTTTGGTCCTCTGCATACCGAGCGATTTACTTATCAATGGTGCCATTATTTGCTGAGTCCAATTAATTATGGTATTCATCCATTGGTCACTGATAGTTAGGGCACGTAAGCTGATTGACACTGATTTTTTTTTTATAATTTTGAAAAAAATATTTTCTGAAGAATTATGTACACATTCCCTGTCTTGCCACCTTGGTCTTATCCGAGCTGTTTTTCTGTTTGGCTCCATGCCTATTATTCTTTAAGTCTGTATAAATATAATCAGATGCAATTAGTTGGTCACCCTCACGCTTCAAGGGTGTAGTGAGTCGAAAAAGAAAGCCCTCTTCAAGTTGAGGTTACAGCTATACCAGGGCCGTATCCGTTGGGGGGGGGGGGGGTGGGGGTGAGACTCACCCCCTCCCAACATGACAAGGTCCGTTTTATCATGTGAAGTTTTGCGCTTTTAGAAAAGCTTGCGTTTTAATTGTTGGATCGTTATATGATAATATTGTCCATCTCGGCACTGGTTAAATACTACTTATTACTACAATGATTTTTGAACGAGCACCGGGAAA
>JAMKCH010061245.1:0-12736 GCA_023653785.1 Ophioderma brevispina
ATCCAGGGTACAACCAGTGGTGGCGCCAGACCTCTTTTCTGGGGGGGGGGCAAACGGGGGGGGGGGGATGAAAATCTGGGGGGGGGGGCAAAATAGTCTGCTGAGCATTGACCTCCTTATGTACACTTATCATAAAGGCCCTTTAACTTAATGGAGGAGTTCATGCCAAAATAGTGTTGTAACTGATATGACAAAATTTTTGTTCTCACATTCTCCAATAATTTTCACGCTTCATGACGTAATAAATATTACCTGATTCCACATTGAAAGTATTCCTTAGAGTGTTATCAACAAAAGGATAGTCATAAATATCTTCAACCTTTTTATGAAGTGAAATTTAATGAAAGTAATGTACCCCCTGACCTTGACGTTATAAGATTCTGACGGTGACTACAGCTCCTGATTTTGTATTGTCAGGTGCTTAATGAAAGCTTTAGCTGGTAGTTAAAATGGGATATTACTGGTGCTAAAGGTAGAAGAGTGTTAGCGAAAAGCACCGGTGTAGGTTATATGAAAAATTTGAGGTGGACATGTTATCAGGGGTCGAATTTGAAGGCTACACAAAAATGTCCATAAGTGATACAAAATAATGTTTTGGGACTTAAACCTATAGACTGTTAAAGGCATTTACTGTTTAAAGGAAACGCTACAACTAATGTATAGTCCCAATTATTGGGAATAGGGGGCAAAAGTTGAATTTGGGGGGCAAAATATGGAAAATTTTGAAATTTTTACCAATTTAGCCCAAAATCGCTGATTTTTTGCCCCAAATCGCCCGGAATTTTTCAAAAATCTTCATTTTCTTTCGGCCGGGCGGGGGGGGGGGGGACTGGGGGGGAGGGGGGAAAAATTCCCCTTTGCCCGCACCCCCCTACGATTGGCGCAAAAACAATCACTGCGAGTGGCGGCAGGGCGATGCTATGGATGGCAGTTCTCAGAATTTGATTTCATCAAGTCTCAGAACATAATACTATAGTCGCGTTACTAATTGTTTGAACTAAGCGTACGCAGTACCGGAGTGTGCGACCTGTACCGGGCATATCGCTGTGTTGTCAGATTTTTAATCATTGTGTTTACGCGCTGTCTACAGCAGTGCGACCGTCACGCACACAGGGCAGCAAATTGTTCGAACGGTTCAACATTATTACTTTGATACCCTGTATAATTGTAATACTAATGGACCTTTAATTGTAGAGTAGTAGTAGTAGTAAGTACAAATAATACTTAAGATCCTTATTTGTGTTAAAGCCGGCAAATCAGTCAGCCTAATTTTTGAAAATTAATTTGAATTTCAATTACCGATACCTGTACTTTCACTGACTTATGGCATGCTTTTTGAATTTACAATTACAGGTCATGGTTTACTCTTGATCGAGAAACTCTAACCGTCAACTGCGCCAGTTTACGGATAGGAGTGTCTAAGCATGAAAAATTCGGGCGGCCGCGTTGCAAAAAAAAAAGCGACATGGACTGTGATATGAAATTAGTTTTTGCCAGTCGACTGCGCTTACAAAGACTTAAGCTTAGAGGGGGGGATTTTTTTTGGATTAACTTCTTTCACTGAAATCCTTAAGCAAGGATTAATCGGTCATGTTTTGGTCATAACTTTCCGCCCATTTATGGTACCTTAGCACTTTAACCGTAAATGACGTGGCATTTACGGTTAGTAGGTCAAGAGTATTAATAAACAATGGAAAGGTGGAAATTTCTGGGACAAGCTGAAAATGTCAGAATTGGGCAGAAATGTGTCTAGAATAATATACTAAAAGTCCCCCCAAAATCCTCTTTGTGCATTGTCAGAAAATAAGGGGACAAAGTTTGAACAGGGGTAAAATTACGAAATTATTAAATTGTCCTTAAATGTGTTCCAACATTTTTGCAATGTCCCAAGGATTAAAAAAATCTTTTTTCCTTTTTTACGTTTTTAAAAACTTTTAGTTTAATAACTATAGGGTAAAAAAGCTCAAGGTCCTCCTGGGGTAAATTTTACAGAGTGGCGGACTTCTTCCTGAAAGATGTGTCAAATTCTTCATCTAGTTGTACATGAACACCAAATGAAAAAACAGGTGATGGTCATTACTTGCAAATTACAGGGCCAAGTGTGATGGGTTTACAGGCTCTATGGAGGTCACTGCTCCTTTTTTTATTGTCAATATGAATCCATGTGCTGATTGAATGAACATTTTCTTTTAATATGGACACTCTCGAGCAATTGAATTGGGTCTTCATGAAATTGGATAATTGTTGAAATATTTAACCCAGGATGACATGAATGATTTAGGTTGTCGTACTAAACATTTTATTGATCCTTGGGTAAATGAAAAAATGTTTGTAAAATCATTAAGGACAATCAAAGGTTGACGTTCATACTTCCACCGAATGCATTGCTGTGCAGTAAATTTACCTGCAATGTACGTCACTCCGCTGCACTCCTAAGCGATTTACTGCAGTCAAACCCAGGTCACGGCAGGTCACGGGTTGCAGTACGTTGCAGTAACTGCGAAATTTGGCATACTGCAACATGACTGCACCCCAAAGGGTTGCCACGGACTAAGTCGACTATAGTCGCGAGTAGCGACTATTGGCCCGTAGTCGCGACTACGACTTGTGTTTTGCAATAGTCGACTATTTGGTATTATTTTAGTGGATGCTATGCACACTATCGAGAAGTCATTAAAGCTGCCACATGAGGGAGAAAATGTCCGTTTTTAAGCACTTAATTACAGAACAGTATTGTTCGCTAGTGTCGTGACTAGAGGCATTGCTACTGTTTGATGACATTATACTACGGGAATTGCCCTCTTTCCGATAGATCAAGGACCAAACACCCCGATTTATAAAATAGAATCTTCCGACCCAGTGACGTGACGTCACCGGCAGCCATGTTCGATCGGCCTTCATTCGCGGCTGTGCGATTCCAATCACTAGTGAAACCAGAAGGGTGCACCATAGAGTGGGGAGTTGGGGGGAGTTGTGTTTTTCTGGAGCTGTCTATTTTTTTTCTTTTTTATTGTCTCAAACAGGTAAGCATGCCTTAGTAGAACGAAATAGAGAACAATAAGTTCTTGTAGAGTTTTATTCACTAGACTGCTTACCTTGAATTGATGACAATATACTACGAATTGCATCAATTCAGACTAGCACAGAGAGCCCCGGAAGGGGGGCATGGTGCATCCCGCTCCGAAAACATGGCAGGTCGGAAGAAAGAGGAAAGAAGAAATACAAGAGATCACAAGACAAAATTATGGACAGACCTACTAAAGCCCGCCATTAAAAAGCTTAGCTAAGTATGAACAACCCACAAAGGGAACTTACCGAAATGTGGGTGACGACCGTCCGAAAGTAATTAGCTGGTTATTCTGTAGATTTTATTCTGGCCTTAGTACAGATGTGGCAAAAGCTCCCTTTTGCCCTGGCGTGCCCACGTTCTTAAAGTACGCAGATGAGAACGTAGTCGACCTCTTCCAACAGACACTATCACAAATGTAAGCGATCGAAATCCCACTGTGATATGCCCAAGAAGAAGAAATCGGACTAGTCGAATGAGCCCGAGGATTCCCCTGCGCGGTCATAGCTTTAGAATCAAAAAGAACTGAGACTAGCCAAACTAGGGCAACAGTTCGCTTGGCCGCCGGGCGGTGCGGTGGTACAAAAGGTCAACAATAATTGGTCGTTATCCGCTCTTAATTTTTGCAGCAGTCCGGCGCAAGAACTTTTCAAGGCGCGACTGGCCGGTGTACCCACACCCTTTTGTTTCCTCGATAACCATACGGGGAAGCGATATCAGGGAGGGAAAGAGAAGAGTGTTGGAACGACGGGACTCGTTCTTGGCAAGAAACTCCGGACGAAAGAACAGCTTTGCACCAGGCATTGGTACAAAAACGTGAAGACGCCGCGATAGCATGTAACTCGGAACATCTTCGTCCTGTAGCCAACGCCAGGAGCATAACTGTTTTCAGAGTCAAAATTTCCTAAAGTGGCGTCTCCAACGGCTCAAAAGAGGGCTGTCAGAAACTCTAATACGGTAGTGAGGTCCCATTGGGAACATGATGCCTAGGTGGGGGAGTTGTTTATAAAAATCACCTTAGTAAGGACGAGCCAATGAGCCATCGGTATTGAGCGACAACCAATCAGCAAAACCCCTATGAACGGACTAATCGAGAATTTGTAATGTGAACGGTACTGGATTCCAGTCCCTTCCTCGAATTTACGAACGCCTACACGGAGCGTTGAACTGCCAGAGTTAGAGGAGGTTGATGCGAACTTGAGCCTCGACTGGAGTCCAACCTCCCGAAGCCCTGAGTTCGTCGAGGTGACCCCCCCAGCCCATTGTCGACGCATCTGTCGTGACAAACCGTCTATAGGCGGCGAGTGAAAGTGAATCCCCCGATAAAGATTGCTGGGAAGAGTCCACCATCGAAGCTCGCTCCTGACAAACTGTGTCAGAGGAAAGTTTGCAAGAGGATCGTTGCTGGGGCGTATGAGCAAACAAATGAACCTGGGATGGATCGCATGTGGAAAGGCACACGAACCAAGGCCACCAAACTGGCCATAAGTCCCAGCAACTTGAGCCAAGCAACCGCTGGAGCCTGAACCTGCCGCAAACATCAGCTCGGCGCAGGCTTACAGACATTGTGGACTCTCCTGAGGGGAGCGGCTAGGACCTGCGGTGAAGATCTAACACAGCTCCAAATACTGAGGTATGTGAGGCGAACAAGATTCGATTTCTGAACATTCACTAGAAAACCCAGGACTGAACTACCTGAACCGTAAACGACACCGCCAGAGTTTCCTCCGAGACGGAGCGTAAATAAGCCCAGGCGTCCAGGTAACGGAGATAGGTCTCCTCTGCATCTCAGGTACGCCGCCACAGCCCTGGCGATCCTGGTAAGGCAACCGCGGGCTGTTGAGAGGGCCGACGGCAAGGCAAAGAGGAACTGTAGCCGACCGCATCTGAAAAGTCAGCCATCGGCTGATTGGCCTGAAGTATCGGAACATGCAGATAGGCATTCCTTGAGACGATGGGGATGCCAACCTCCTGGGAAGGCACTGCATACGACGACAGGTCTCCATCCTGAATCTCCGGGGCCTGATCAATTAGTTCAACGGTTGAGATTGAGAATAGGCCTCCAGTCGCCGGTCTTCTTGGGAGCCAAGAAGAACGTCGACCAGAAGCCCTCCTCCACCGGGTTTTTTGATGGGATAGATGCTCTTTTCGTCAGAAGCTCCGCACCTCGGAGAGCAAGTTCATATGAACTGAGATCGAGGAAGCGTTGTCTCCCTGACTACTTTCCCCAGTGGAGGTGGAGAGGTAAACTTGATGGAATACCCCTCCCTCCCTGTCTGCAAACCCCACTTGCCGGGGGATATGGTCTCCCATACCCGGCAGCTGTTTTCAAGCGGCCCCCGGGGGGCCCACTGGTGGTATGTCAGTGGGAGGCTTAGAAACCGAAGGTCTAAGCTCACGGCCGCCAAACCTTCAGGACTTCTGCTGCTGCTTACCGCCCCTCATCTTTAAGAGGGGCGAGCACCAGATCCACCAGCAGGCTTACGTTTCACACCCAGATGCGGGAAGGTTTAGCTGCTGTTGAAGGGGCGGGTGTTGAGGTAGGGGGACGGAAGGACCCTTAGAAGAAGGATTTAGCCTTAGACTTCTTCTTCTTCTTCCTTCTTAGGAGCAGAGGTAGGTTGTAAACGCAAGGCGGTCCACGGTATACGGGTAGTTTGCTTGTTCGAGGCCCCGTCGCAAATAGATCTATGGAGGGAACCACATCCTGCTGAAGGAGCGGGGGCGAACCACCTCGGGGCTAAGAGAGCACTCCGTCGGGCGGGGCGTTCCTGAGACCCCTGGAGAGATCGTCTGGCAGCGATTGGTGGCTCCCGCTATGTGAGTCGCCACAACCTGAATCTCGCACTCTCAGTACACCAAGTGAGGAAGCGGAGAGGGTGAGCACACAGGATTTGATTATCTTGTTCCTTCCCTGTTTTGTTCAATACGCACCACGGTTAGTTGTCGGACTGAACTAAGATTTTGCGCCCCACCAGCCCCTGTCCTCGAACGCTTCCCGGAGCGTTGAACTGCCCGAGTTTTCGGGAGGTTGATGTGAACTTGAGCCTCGACAGGAGCCAAACTTCCTGAAGGCCCTGAGTTCGTCGAGGTGACCCCCCCCAGCCTGTTGTCAACGAATCTGTCGTGACAACCGCTTCGATCAGGCGGAGAGGGAAAGCGATTCCGACCGTAGATTGCTTGGAAGAGTCCCACATCGTAGCTCGCTCCTGACAAACTGTGTCAGAGGAACGAGCTTTGACCAGAGGATCTTGCTGGGGAGCTGTAGTGAACCAACAAGTGAACCTGGATGGCTCGCATGTGGAAATGGCACATCGGAACCAAGTCCACCAAACTGGCCATAAGTCCCAGCAACTTGAGCCAAGCAAAAACCGCTGATCCTGAACCTACGCAACATAAGCTCGGCACAGGCTACAGCGTTGTTGACTCTCTCTGGAGCGGGAGAGAGGCTATACCTCGTTGAAATCTAACACCGCCTCCCAGATACTGAGGGTTTTCCCTGTGAAGGGAACAAGATTTCGATTTCTGAACATTCACTAGAAAAACCCATTGACTGAACTACATGAACCTAAAACGACACTGTCCACTGCCCTGAGAGTTTCCTCCCGAGACGGAGCGTAAATCAGTCAGTCGTGTCCCAGGTAGACGCAGATATGTAAAATACTCTGCGTTGAGGTACGCCGCCGCAGCCCTGGCGATCCTGGTAAAGACCAGCGGGGCTGTAGAGAGGCCGACGGCAGGCAAGAGCACCTGTAGGCCCCCGACCGCAATACCTGAAAAGTCAGCCACCGCTGATGGGCCTGAAGTATCGGAACATGCAGATAGCCATCCTTGAGATCGATGAGGATGCCCCACCTCCCTTTGGGAACGGCCCTCGTCCAATTACGACACAGAGTTTCCATCCTGGATCTCCGGTGCCTGATGACTTTGTTCAGAAAACGGCTGAAGGTTGAGAATAGGCCTCCAGTCGCCGGTCTTCTTGGGAGCCACTAAGAACGTTGACCAGAAGCCCTCCTCCACCGGGTTTTTTGATGGGATAGATGCTCTTTTCGTCAGAAGCTCCGCACCTCGGAGAGCAAGTTCATATGAACTGAGATCGAGGAAGCGTTGTCTCCCTGACTACTTTCCCCAGTGGAGGTGGAGAGGTAAACTTGATGGAATACCCCTCCCTCCCTGTCTGCAAACCCCACTTGCCGGGGGATATGGTCTCCCATACCCGGCAGCTGTTTTCAAGCGGCCCCCGGGGGGCCCACTGGTGGTATGTCAGTGGGAGGCTTAGAAACCGAAGGTCTAAGCTCACGGCCGCCAAACCTTCAGGACTTCTGCTGCTGCTTACCGCCCCTCATCTTTAAGAGGGGCGAGCACCAGATCCACCAGCAGGCTTACGTTTCACACCCAGATGCGGGAAGGTTTAGCTGCTGTTGAAGGGGCGGGTGTTGAGGTAGGGGGACGGAAGGACCCTTAGAAGAAGGATTTAGCCTTAGACTTCTTCTTCTTCTTCCTTCTTAGGAGCAGAGGTAGGTTGTAAACGCAAGGCGGTCCACGGTATCCTTCTCGGTCTCTTAGTTCAATCTTCTTTGCCGCTCTTGACACAAGCACAGAAGGAAGAACCGAAGAGATGCTCTGACGTTGAAGAGGCCTCCTTCAAGTCATCCGTAAGCTCGGATTGAAGGTTGCTCAGAGAAGCCAGAGCAGCTCCCGATGAATGTCACAAGATGACGAGCCAGAGACATTGGCCAAGTAAAGCTGACTAAGCACAGAGAAGGAAGCACCAAGCTGCCGACCCTATGTCAGATGAAGGTGCCTCAGGCACTCCCACCACGGACCTGACAAATAGTCAGACAGGATCAATGAAAGGAAGCCAAACGCATGAGTGCGAACACGCCGTCAAAGCGGCCAAAATGATTCTCCCAAAAGGGTGAAAAAGTCGAGGGCACAACCGGCTTCCCCTCCACCCCCCCCCCCCCCCCCCCGAGAGGGGAGGGGCTTACAGCATGTCAGGGGTCCATTGAGGGGACCTGAAGAACGGTTTGTAGTCCATCAGACACCGTAAAGGACCGAAATACGTGGTGCCGATGTCTCAGTCGAGTTGCATCAGACTGGGGCTTATCCTTAGCAGGATTAACCCTAGGCCCAGATGCTTCCCAACAAGCCTCCATGTGACGGAAGATTAAGAGAGGCGAAGACCGGAGCCGTCCCGACACGGTGTCCCGATGAAGGGGACTCCGACAGCTTTCTCTGGATCTTCCAAAGTCAAAACAGGCAGGTGAAGAGAAGCAGCAACCCGCTAGACCAAAGGAGTATCCAAAGGAAGCCCGTCACGCGGCTCACTCGGAGCTTGTAACAGAGGAGGGGGTAGGGGTCTCTGCCACGGAGTAGCTGCAGGAGCACCTGCATCTGACTGAGCAACCTGACGCTGACCACTGTCCGAAGTGGGTTCAATGTCAGAGGAGTCCCCTCCTTCAGAAGAGCCTGAGCTGGTACCATAGTAGACACAGCTGGGCGGTAGGGCACCAGAAGCCACCCTAGTGTACTAGCAGTAAGCGACCGGCAGAGGTCCTGCATTCCCTTGTGTTGCCACCGCAGCAGGCAATCGTCCTAACCCGGGTGAGGGTTGGGCCTACATTGGCAGCGGAAAGCTGGGATATGGAGGGCCATAAGCAGCATACCCAACATTAAGCAGCTCTGGGGGCCAACTGAGCATGTTCCAGAACGAAGGTACACCTGGAAAGGCAAACCAGACGGACCGAGACCCACCCCCGTTGCACCCGGACGTGCACAGACGCACCCAACCCTGTTGCCACCAAAGACTGAGGCAAACCTGGCGGAGGGGCAAGGAGCCTGGGGCCTCTAGCAGAAAGGCCATCCTGACCAAGGATCGCCCGAGTAGAAGCCAGCTGCCTGCCGCAACTGGCTGTGTAGGCGGACCTGTAGGTTCCTTGCCCCCCAGATGCCCTCGCAAATGAGGCGCATGACCCGGTAGGCCGACTCCACCCCAGCGGCCAGACAGCTGACGAGGGCATAGCACCCTGGGCACTTGACAGTACTCTAGGCGTCATGCTAGGTCAGACCTGGCCAGAGCCCTGAACCCCGCGGCAATGGCCACGGAGGTACAGGAGCCTGAGGCCACAGCAGATACCACAGCAGCCTCTACAGGGGTACTAGCCACCGTAGATATTACTGAGTCATGCAAGACCAGTGGGGCCTGAACACAAGCCACCATAGAAACTGCACGTGGCCTACAGAGAGAGCATACCAAGGGCGGGCCCTAGTACGACATCTCTGAGCAGGACACACTGCGAATGTCCTGGGCTACCATCCTGCGACCTAGTCGCAGTACTTCGCCCTGAACAAATGGCATTGGCTGGGGAACCAAACCCGGAAACGATCCCAGTTGATCAACTGCAAGTTTGGGGCTCCAGAAGCTACTGCACCTAGGTCTAGCCCGGGTGTATCGCTTCTAGAAGCTACACCAGCCTCCGCTGGGGGCCCAAGGGGCTCCCCTGCGCAAGCTAGCGGTGTCGGTAATGTCATATAGTGGGAACAGATCCACAGAACCAACCATAGAGACTGCTCCAAAGCCAGCAAGCGAACTAGCTGGAATAGACCCAGCCGGTTGCACGCCACCACGGAGCGTGAATACAACAGGAGGTTTGGGCGCCCAATTCCACCGAAAGACACCACTTCGACAGTACAGCTAGCCACGAAGGGCTGCCAAGAAGTCAGGGCCGGAGCCCCATGATCTAACCGCGCACACCGGAAATTTGGAAGCACCCATAGTGTAGCAGGAGACCCGGGTTAGGTTAGAGATTTAACATAGAGACATCCGGCTAGGTCCCCGCGGGCGGAGACCTAGAGAAGACCCCGTCTCAAGCGCATCGAAATGAGACTCAGAAGCCCGCATCAACAAAGACTAGAGCACCGGCTTTACGAGAACAATCCCGGTGAACAAGACCAAGAAGGGATGGGGTCCCACCCCGGCACTAAGGAACGGCAATCTTTGACAGAACAAGGCGGGAGACATGAATGTGGCTTCCAGCCGGAGCAAGGATAGCGCCGCAGTCTATACAAAAAACACGAGATGGTAAGTGCTAGTCTCTTACAAAAAAGATAGGGGGAAAATATTTGTAGATATAAAGGAATCCTAAAAACGATTGAAGAAAAAAACACTAAGTAGTTCAATAAATTAACGATCTAAATCCAAAAGCCTATAGCAAAATAAATATCGTTAAACTCAATCGAAGCTGAATAGAGATAGTGAATGATTACTCCAAGGACTCCCCCCACCTTACAATAGGTTACCTTGAATAAAAAAGGGCTGCCAGGGATCGGGGATAATGAAAATCCAATAAGGCCATTTGATCGAGTGCAACCCACAACACATACCACTATCTGTCCTTGCAAAAATAACAGCACAGACTCATGTTTAGTCACTAAATAGACAACTAGATTTTCCTTTTAGATGATGGTTAGACAAACCAATTTAACGATACGATACCGTTTACCGTAAGTCCTTAATAATAAGGTCCACATATCCAAGCCTCGGCGAAACGCTCACAGACATCGGCGAAGAAAACGAATTTCCCGATGCACGCACGGGAAAAACAAGGGTAAAATCTAAAATTATCAACCGAAAATTGTCGCGAAAATTCAGTGGATAAACTGTCTAAGTTTATATGATAAATGATCATATAAACTATATAAGGAAGTGGTTTAAACTGGTCCCCGCTACAAACAAAACAGTAGATAACGCGACTTGTGATAAATACTACCGTTTGCTTAAGGTCGATACATACAATTTCGGAACTGTTTTCACACACGTCTTAGCAGTCGGAAGCAAAACGAGAATGGGAAGGCGATCGAACATTGCGGCCGGTGACTTCACGTCACCGGTCGGAAGATTCTATTGTTATAAAATAGGGGTGGTTTTTTGGTCCTTGCATCTATCGGAGAGAGATCAATTCGTAGTATATTGTCATCAATTTGCAATGTAAGCCATGTCTAGTGAAAATGAAAAACAGAGCAAATTTTTGACAGAAAATCTCATATCAACTCACAATTTTTAATTTTTTAAATGTTTTTCATGAGCCCATCCCCATCATGCTCCCTTTACTAAATCTCTAAATCCTTCTTCAATGATGGTTACTTCCTGACACCAATTTGCAGAAAAATCTGTAATTTTCTTCACAAAGTTGATTTTTACAACTTGCAGGTCGTTTCGGAAGTGACAATTAACATTGTTAGCCATGTTTCGGAGTGACCAATATGTTTACATGGCTTTTTGGTTGATAATAGTTGAGAAACTGAACTCTATTTTTGCATTGCAACAACAATTCATCATTCAATTATACAGGAGATATACAAATAGACTTCACAAGGTGTCACAACAACCAATTCTAAGGTGAAATAACCTGTATATTTACGTTTATCTATTGTTTGCAAGGCAACTACATTTTGTTTGTAAAAAATTACAATCCAATGTGAGACTCCGTGTGCAAGTCTTCAAATGGTAACTACTTCCTGAAAAAAATTACACGTTTTAAAAAGATTTTCATGTATACATTCTTAGAACTTTGCAAATACACAGAGTTCCCGTTTTCCGGAGGGGACAAAGATGTTAACAAATTTTTTTTCAGGATTGTTGATTAATAACAGAACGGGTTAAATTTTGTGCAGTTTTTAACAGCTTTTTCATTCTAGTTTACAAGAGAAGAATTCCTTAGTTGACCAAAGAAAAGCATGCAGTGACACTTGTATTACACAGATGTTGCAGGCCAACAGTGTACTTGAACAAGCTGTATATAATCAAAACAATAGAAAAAATCCCAAACTTGGTGGGTCACTTCCTCGAGCATGTTTTAACTAAAACATAACATTGGCATAAAAACATCAACTTTGTGTGGACTCTATTTACGTGGCCATGATTTGTGAAAAAATAACATTATGGGAGGCACATTGTGTTAACAACAAATGAGAAAGGTTTATATTCCTCTCATCCCGCAAGAACCATAGAACTTGGAATTTGTCATATATTTTAACAGTGCTTTTTTTCCATTTCAAGCTCCATATTTCATTTATGATGTCTTCATTTCTGATTTTCCCCCAGTTTTGTTGGAGTCTTTATTTAAATCATAGCCATGATTAACCATTTCATAGCAAGTTTTTGTTGGTTCTTACAAGGATGATGAGTGTGGGCTAAGTGTTTAACAAAATAAATAAAAAAAAAAAGATGCTGCAGGGTCCCTCCACGCAAACCGTGAGTTTCACCATCTTGAATTTTTGCTTTTTCAGTTTGCCATGCATCTAGCTTTCTGATTTCCAAGGCCACAAGATCACCAAAAAAATCATGTTTCTAATTCTTATAGCACCTGTCCAAAGTTTTATGACGAGCAAAATCAGTCATTTTGGGCTGACATCAAACAATTAATGCCATTCTATGAGACACCTGCTGAAATTCTTAACATTCCAGCGCATTACCCGCTTCATTTGTTGAGAATTGGCCACTCCCGATTATTGTCAAGTGGATTATGTTACCTGAACTAAAGCTTTCAATGGTGATCCCCTTTTTAATTTCTCTAGGGCTCACCTAAGCATGAATATTTCCTGCTGAGAGTGTTTTTAAATTGCTCTAATTGTATGAACCGGAAGAAAAAAAAAATGATGCCCCTC
>JAMKCH010061246.1:0-15212 GCA_023653785.1 Ophioderma brevispina
CATTAATCTTCATAGAAGACAAATCCACTGAGAAATGATACTCTGCTCTCCACGGTCACGGAATTGCCCCAAATGACCCAACTAAAGTGTATTTTCTGACTTTCACTTGCTCAACTTTTGATGAAAGCAAATTGAAATCATACCCTTGGACACCCCCGTGCACCAACGGGACAGTCGGTGACAAAACAAAATATCTTCAGCATGTAGATGATTTTTAACAATGCATGTAGACTTAATATGCTACTGTTAAATACAAATGATAATTAAAATTAATAAAGTTCATTCAACGAATATATAAATAACCTAATATAGATCCGGAACCCATTTCCCTGTAGAAATAAAATGTTAAAATACATGGTTCGGGAAAAGGCCTTATAAAAATCCTAAAACAGACCAAACCCTCACGTTTTGGTTTTGCGTACTATAGTAATCAAAAGCAAACGAGATGAAATAACGACTATGAGAAAGCATGCTTCTTTATCTTTAAATCGATATCGGTCTTAAGTAATTTAATCCACGATTTCATGTCTAAATTTACGTAAATGTGGAAGTTCAGTAGTAAATATTAAGTAACAATATGTTATGAAACATCACGCTATACATTTGTACAATTAAGGTAGGATCTGGTCATGAACACGATGAATAACAACCAATATATTGTTTCTGTGTTCACTGAACCGCGTCCCACATTTGGGTTTTAAAATTCACCAATTGCACAAAGAAAGTTTCTTTCACAGAGTTCAAGTCAGGTTAATATAGGTATAAACTGCGTGTATTACTTACTGAGATAAAATTACACTAATTAGTGCTGCAGCAGAGGCCCAATTTTTTTTCGATAGGTGGTGACCTAATTTGAACAAAGGTTGTCATATATCAAATTGTAGCTATAGGTCCCAGGAGTCAGGAAATGCATGATGCAAAAAATTAAAAACTTGTACAAATGAAGTTATGCGGGGTTCAAAGTTTACCCCCTATTTTCAGTATGAAAATTGTGAATAACATGCCCATGTTGATATATTTTATCACAAATCTGGGAGTTGGTCCCACTAATATATTTTGACTACAATTTTGACACCGAAAACCTTCTATAAAGTTGATAAATAGCCTTTCTTTCCCGCTCCCCCCCCCCCAATCTTACCCCACTCCAATGCTGTTTTGACATTGGGCTGTCAGAAACACAGTGGTTGCACTAGTAGAAATTATCATGCAAGGAGCGTTGTGATTTGTCTGTGTGTATACGTGTGTGTATGGTGTGTGCGTGTGTATGGTGTGTGTGTGTGTGTGTGTGTGGGGTGGGAGGGAAATAAACCTTATATTTTACTCTACATCTGCAGACATAGTATCAAGCGACGATGGTCCACGGTTGTCAACCTCATAGTTTAACTCTAATTTTTAATCATCTTAGGGTAAGGGCAGTGGTTTAACCAACGGGAGGGGGGGAGGTGCGCCCTTTGCTGAAAACCCTTGCCACCCCGCTGGAGAAGGACACAAATTATTTTTTTTTTTTTTTTTTTTCCCCCCCCCCCCCCCCCCATTTGCAAATGTCTGGTTGCGCCACTGGGTAAGGGTTAGGGTTAGATAACTGGACTTTCTCCTAACCCGAAATACAGGAGGCGACGGGGTAAATTTATGGTATAACCTGTCGCCCAAATTTATTGGCCTGAGGCGCAATCTTCTATAATTCTATAATATAAGAAATTTACTAACTGATTAATAGGACTGCTGCGCAACCATGCAGCTATGAAATTATTGACCTACGGCGCAACCCTCTTGGCTAAGAACCTCGTAAAAGAAATGATTAATTCAGTAAATATATAGGCCTGCAGTGCAATCCTCGTACATACGAAATAAGTTCAGTAAATTGATAGGCCTGCGGCACAATCCTTTCAGCTAAGCAATGATTATTTCAGTAAATTTATAGACCTGCGACGTAACCCTCTTGGCTAATGATGAGTTCAGTAAATATATGCCTGCAGTGCAATCCTCTTACCTAAGAAATGATTAGTTAAGGCCTGCAGCAGAATTCTTTTAGCTAAGAAATGATTAGTTCAGTAAATCTGTAGACCTGTGGCACACTCATCCTAGCTAAGAAATGGTTAGTTCAGTAAATTTATAAGCCTGAGGCGCATCTTCTTATTTTAAAATGGTAAAATAGGCCTGCAGCGTTACTCTTTTATAGCTGAGAAATTATTAGTGTGTGTGTGTGTGTGTGGGGGGGGGGGGTTACCACCCCGCGGGAGTTCGTTATAAAGCATCGGATGCTTATGATTTTGATAACAGTGCATAGGTATAGACTTCTTTCTATTGCTACCAAAATAAGTACTAACATACCTAGTATGGCGTAACAATGACGTCATAAAATCCACTAATCAGCAATATTGGCATTTTCCACAGAAAATAGGCCAAAATCCAATTTTGCGCTAAAAAGGTGGGAATATCGGATTTTCATGCGGTTTCCAGCTCTAAATAATGGCAATTGACTAGTATTACAAAAACAGAGTTTTAGAGCCATACTGTACAGAATATGTTTTTAAAATGGATGGCAACCACCCCTCTCGGCTTCGACTTTGATGGCATACCCGAACTCCTATATACCTTCACATTTTTTTTGCTTAAATGACGGGAAAGGACGAGGGTCTAAAGAGTACCCAGAAGCTTTTTACCAAAGCTGTTGCATTTTAACGCGCCGGAGGAATTCGCTGGGGGTGGTAACCACCCCCTTGTTAAGACCCAGGGTTAAAGTTTATCGTAGAAAGAGAAATATAACAGAATGAACCAGTCCTTTGAATGGTATACATATAATACGAACCCGTCCATAATATTGAAAATGATTAAAAACCCCGGGGGATTCTAACTTTTGGTTGGGTAGGGATGTGCGGCCGGGTGTTGTTTGAAACCACAACCCCCGAAAATATACCAAAAATGAACGATTTGCTACCCAATCCTTTGCCTGCCTTGGTGGAGGTTTAGGGCGAAGCACCAGAAGGTGAGAGAGATAGTGTTTTTAAAATGTATTTTGAGCCATTCTGGTTTAGCACTATTTTCACATTTGGGTTTGAAGCATTCTTCATACCTGATTTGGTACCACTGTAAAATATACTTGCAAGAAAACGCAAACCCTTTCTTATACCAATTTTCAAGGAAAAAGGGACCATTATTATACCAAAACGAAAACCGCACATCCCCGTCCCCTTTTCCACTTCTATATGATTTGACTTTGGTATCAATGAATAGTTTTAAGTGTCTTCTATTCAGTGGGGAGCAAAAAGACCACATTCAATTCCCCATAGTTTATTCTGTGATGTCTATTGAACGCACACCCTCTAAATATATTACTTGATTAGTTCATGCAAGTTTAACGGAGGTTCGTTTGTTTGCTTTTGCTTTTATTGTTCTGTTATTGTCTGTTCTGGTTATTTTGGCCTAAAAAGGACAAAGCAATAACACTTAAGTGCTAAAGGTGTTTTCACTCACGTTGGTCCATACTACGTCTATGGTATTAAATGAGTTCCGGGTAATACCTCGAAAATAGGGCAAACGTTGCTTTCGAAATGCGGCATTGAAATTTTATTGTTAATAAAAAACGGCCCCCTCGATAAGTCGACAATTACAATAATTCCAAATATTTTTTCGGCACGAGAAAAACTCGCAGGGGAAAGAAGAAAAACAACCCCATGTAAATAGGTAGGAACGTAACAAGGGGTCACTTGTCAGAAGAGGATATTTCCCGATTTTGAGCAGATTTCTTTCCTGTTTGAGGCAAGCTCGTTCCGGTTCAAACTCTCTGGGGTGGCAACACCCCCCCCCCCCCCGCCGCCTGTTACACGTAAGTAAAATAATATGAGAAGAATCGAGAGGGGGAAAATATTATTTATAACTAAGAACATTTATCTGATGATGTACTTTAATCCTTATCAACTTACACACTGAATGAAGGACAGTTTCACTCAATATTACCCCCCAACTTGATTGGCCTACTGCTACCCCCCATTACACCCCTCCCCCGTAATCATTTCGCTTTTAAATTGTGCAAATGTGTATGACAATATAAATGGAATATCTTACATCACTTAACAATTATAGTTAAGCATTGTTAATTCCGGGGAGAAAAAGGCTGAGGCTGTCGTCACATCACAATGGATAGATGGTATTTAATCTCATTTTGGTGATTACCGGTACCCCCCCCCCCCAAAAATCCTTCATTAGTGATTTACATTACTTAAGAATATTTATATGAACCTAAAAATGGTTATAACTTACATAATCATGATAGGTGCATATCAAAACAATGCTTATAACGCAAAGCACTTGGAAGTTGTAATAATGAGATGCATACCCGTGTCATCAAATCTATTTATTGGTGATTTCATAGGGGGTCCTTCCCCACTCATAACTCAACTTGTACACGTTATTTTTTGTGCATCATGCAGTTTCGGGCATTCTGAGATTTCGAAGCTTCATTTGATATATGATGCACTTTGTTCCAATGAGGTCACCGGTTTATCGAAAAATAGAGGGTTTTCGGGCTATTGCTGCAGACACTAAATAGTGCACGCACACTGACATGATGTTGATGCGTCCAAAACCACGAGCACCGCAGGGGCGAGTGGCGTTGGACGCATCAACAATGACGCAATGCATTGATTTGTACATGTTTTCTTGAGAAGAACAATACTAAAATTGACCTAATTTAATACAGACAGTGAATTTCGGTGAATATGAACCAATATGGGAAACAGAACCCAATCCTGGTTAAATGGTGTTGGGGACGGTATTATAAGGGATTATATTGCTTTATTTTGTAATACTTGAGCCAATCCAATGGTTTAGACGATATAAAATCTAAATTATTTTAGGGTAATGGGAGTGAGGGAACTATGCTGTGGATCACGAATGCCCCCTTTAAGAATGTTGTCATTTTGATTGTTATGAATATAAAAACGTTTTCAAAATTCTTGTCTCTTCCTATATCAAACGACCGAGGATGTTAGAAAATTAAAATGTTAAAGCAGCACTGGCAACTTTGGTTGGACAATCTTTGAAATTGATATCCTACCCATTTCCCATATGTCGTTCTTACAGCAGCGACTATACCCGTCTACTTGGGTGTCCCGCGGTTTATGGAAAGGTGACGTAAATGATGCTCGCAACAAAGCGTGTGACGATATCAATTTTGCGATATCAATTCTGGATGGATTGTGTTAATTACTTTACTATTTGGAATGTTGGTTTGAACAAGTTCAATGAAACCCTACATTAATAGTGAACATAAATGGCATGGAAAAAAAAGGACCTAATGAAACGGACTCTTACTGAAATCACTTCCACGAGTTGAAAACAATTTGGATGTTTACATTCTGTTAAAAGCAGAGTATAAAAAACAGGAAGATTCCAGGTGAGGAGGTAGCAGTTTGTGGCAATTTACGGGAACAGAAAAAAAGCAAGGTGTGTTCACATCCCTGACAAAACTTACAGTGTATCTACCATATTTTGCGAGCAGTTCAGTCAAGGATGGGATTTAGACGTGAGTCTATATATAACTCGTCTGCATGCAACAAGCGGGTATAACCGCCCAAAAAAACCAACGACTTAGGTGTTCTGTAGTTTTACTTAGGTGTCTATGTAATGTATATATCTATATCTATATTCATATACTATATAGATATATAGATATCAATTTTTTTTATCTATATATGATATAGAGAGAGAGAGAGAGAGAGAGAGACTAATCTGATTTGGTCAAATTGAGTTATAGTTGATTCTGGTTGCATGTTATGTACTCTTTTAAAAAGTGACATTACGTTCAGAAAACAAATAAGCCAGCCTCGAATAACACCCATTTGTATAAACAAGGCGGTTTCACAAACAATGAATTACGTAATTCGATAGTTGCGTGTCCAAATATGCTCAAAGCATACGATAAATCGCGAACGAATACGTATTCGTCGGGACAAAAATCAATCACAAATCGATTATAATAGGTGTCTGTCAAGATTTAAGGGATATTAGCAGCGATAATGCGAGAATCGAAAAAATATGGAAATGCATATAAATCAGGGATAAGTTGTACAATTCCATATCACTGCTTTAATGTGTAGAAAAAAACCACCAAATAGCTGAAAAAAATGGAAGTATTTGGGGAAATTGTTCATAACGTTCTCCCAAAATAGACATACAGAGACGGCGTTCAAAATCTGCATAAATAGTGATTGGGTTTACAACCAGTACTAGGTATGGGGGCGTTTTATGTGGTGAGGTTGAGATTTGTTGGCTTTTGTCTACATTTGAATGTTGGGTCTTAAAATGTAGATAATGGTCCCAGGAATCCAAATCAAATTGTTACCATTTTTTATCCCTTCCGTTTGGCGGCCATTCTTCGGTTTTCAAAATGGCTGCCTTTTCAACATATTTTGCTCTAATATCTGGACTTCTGAGCAACATAAAGGTCAAATTGGTGGCAAATACCAATTTGTTGATATTTCAAGGAACACAAATTTATCATATTTCAGAAAGTTTTGCAGATTGTTTCCTTCAGGGGACATCTTGAATTTCAAAAATGCCGCCATTTTAACATATTTTGACTCATTTCTAACACTTCTGATCAAATAGAGGCTCAAGCTGTTCAAAACCATGTTGTGATTTCAGTGAATGCAAATTCTACATCCAAAAAAAAAATCACAGATGTTTCCTCTTGGCGGCCCATCTTGAATTGAAAAATGGCCCCATTTTTAACATATACTTCGCCCAATACCTCGACTTCTGAGTAAAATGGGGAAAGCTTTTTTCCAATTGGTGACAATACCCTTGTTTGTGAATGTCAAGAACACATAATTACCTCCAGAAAGTTGCCAATTGTTTTCTTTTGGCGAGCCATCTTGAATTTCAAAATGGCTGCCCTTTTAACGTATACTTCGCTCAATATCACCTCTGGACTTTGGGCCAATAGAATGCTTCCATTTTGAGAGCCATACTAATGTTGATTTAAGGAAAATATATATGGCATCCAGAGACGTCACAGGATTGTTTCCTTCTGGCAGCCAGCCATCTAATTTCAAATGGCCACATTTTTAACATATACTTCGCCTGATATCTGGCTTATGAGCACATATCTCAAATGCTCTTCTTAATCCGAATATACATCATTTAATGCATATGAACCACTAAAATTCATGGAATGCCTAGGAGCGCCATAGATCTGCGGTGTTTAATAAGTTGTATATAGGTTTCAATGTTATTGCTTGTCCATGTGTTCCAGTGCTGCAATGCCAAGTATTGAAAACCAAACATCTATCTAGCGGCCCCAGCCGTGTTGCGCAAATGTCCACCTGTCCGTCATTAAGTTGGACGATGGCAGATGGGTCGGCGCATGTCTCGAGCAATCACACAAGTGTTTGGGCATGGTAATCTCCAACAAGTCCGAGGACTACTTGATCAATTCACACGATAACAGTGACAAGGCCAAATTGTGCGAGAGAAGAGAGTAGAATATTGTGGGCAACAGAAGAGAGATTGGAGGGAATCTCCACAATCTGTGCTTTAGTAATGTGCTCACGCCAGTAATGTTTTGCATCCTCATAAGAATGTAGGTGACATCCAGTTTTCCTGTAGCTTTTCTTCATTGTTCCGGGGTTCAGATCCATTATAAACAGGTACCTATTCACAGGCTCTAAAGAACTTCAGATTGGTTGAATTGGAGAGATCCAGATTGCCATGGTGGTGTTAAGTTGATTGCAGGCATTTCAAGCTTGTCCTGTGCGTGACACGAAGCCTTCTTGCTGCGGCAACATAGAGGACCCAGGTACTTGAAGTCCCTGACATCTTTGATTTGGGGGGAACCGTCTGTAGTGCAGATAGATTGATGATTATCTTCCTTCATTGCTGGTCAAATCTTCTGTCTTCTTGGCATTAGATGTAGGCCGACTTGGTCTGCAGCATTTCAGTAATGTTAGTAGATCTTGATGCAAAAATATAGATTCAGATGTTAGAGATAGATCATCTGCATAGTCAAGGTATGTAAGGATGCTGCCTTTGGTGAGGTCTAATAGACGCTTGGTTTGATGGTGTGAGTACTGTCATCTGATGGAAGGCTTCTGAGGATTAATGAGACACGAGTTACAAAGAGATAGGGGGCAAGAGTATCTCCTTGGAGGTCCAGTAGTTGTAAGGGGACTCCTTTGTGGCCTATCCATGGTTCTGCACAAAGCTAGATGGGTGGATCATACATGATGGCAATTGCGGTGACAGGTCTACGTTGGAGACACCATAGGTGGTAAGAATATGCAGCATACATCTCTGTAACACTGTCAAAGCATGGGAACGGAAAAGTCTACAAACACAATTGAACCTAATTTCTCTTGGAAATCTCAACTCTTCTATGATCTTTCTGAGGCAAGTATCTGAGGTAATGTTGGTCTGCCTTTACGAAAACCATTATGGTTTCGTCTGTGCGAATGGGGATCTATGCGAGAACGATATGTTGAGCAGCATTGAATTTGTAGATCGTAGAGGCCAGTGGTACAGGTGATCCTCTGTAGTTTTGGGTTGTTGGAGGTCATCTTTCTTTTGTAGCGGAGTATATGAACATATTAATATAATAAGCAAGCTGGTTGTGTCCCAAGTAGATGTCGTTACAAAAATTCCAAAGTGATCATGAACAAGTGGATTCTTCCAAGATAACTGCAGGAATGTTGTCGGGGCCAGGCGTCTTGGTGTTGTTCAGTTTCTTAAGACAGTTCTGAAGCTCCTCTTTATGGGTGAAAGGTCCAGTCTGAGAGTAAAATTAAAGGAATCTGCTCTCTTGTGTTTGAAGAAACTGTTCATCAAGGTTAGTGTTATTCTGAACTGGTGTGCCAAAGTAGAGAACTAATGTGCTGAAACCATGTGTCGAAGGACAACTCTTCAGTTGTTTCACCTTTGATCTTATAGGTGGAGTAGATTTCTTATCAAAAGCTCCCTCGATCATGTCTCCCAGGCAGCAGCCTACTTGGATTGAGATGTTTAGGGTGGCAACGTGCTTCAGCCTTTGAACTTAACATGCTCCTCAAGCACCCCCAGGTGTTGTAGCTTCAGGTTCTGCTTGGAGCTTTATGGTGGATTTAGTACGTCCCTCTTGGCTGCAGACTTCAGTTTTTTCTGGCTTTGCAACTTGTCATTTGAGGCAAAGCCAGTGTCTTCTTCGCTTCTTCAGGTAGCATCTCCAGTGCAGTTCTTTGTGAGCTGAAGAGTGACGGCTCAAATTTCAATATGGCTGGGGTTCTAATCTTCAAGCTCGTCAACAAGAGTGTGAACCTGTTAATCGTTATGTACTGCTGCTGGATACTGGTCGCAACTTGTATCCCCCACTACCTTTCTCCAGTCAATTGTTTCATGCGATCTCTGGGAGGGGGTTACTCTGACGGCCAAACTTATCCTGCTCATGCAAAGAGACAATTCTATGAACAGACTTAATAGCTTCAAAACTGTTGTAGGCTCTTGAGTTATTAATCTGTTAATCCATGAACAGAGTGTAGTGGGATGTCGTCCACTGGACAATTTCTCCAGATTTGGGCGACCGTAGGCCTGTGTCCACAGTCTTTACTTGCTTGATTTAGATGTGGTTACCAGTGGCAACAAGGCTAAACATTTCATGGATTCCTAACGACATCAACCTCCGCTGGATCCGCCTCTACACACGAAAACAGCGCGTCCCAAGCCTAAGTCTAGCACCGCAATCTTCAGGGATGCACAGAAGATTTATGCGGCTGGAACTGCAACGGTGGCAGTGGAAAGTCCATGGTAAAAGCTGAGAGGACCGTTTCATATGGATGATAGACAGCAAATGGACGGTTTGTTTCAGGTTACCCTCAGGTTGTAAGCTTCAGGATGCGCTCATTCCAGTTGACAAGGTTGGCACGTGAAGTGAGGGAGCTTTGGTGAGAAAAGAAACCCACACCTCCTGTAGCTGGATTTTCTTATTCTTCAGGGGGAGGCTTGTATTAAGGGCATAGCCATGGAAGTCTCCGGTAGTAGTGGCTCGCTGTGCACAATGTGGTGTTCTTGCATACGATGGGCATCAAGATCATACAGTTGTGCTTCCATATACGTCAGTTCTCTTTCTGGAATGTGGTTGATAGTGTCTGGACGTTGAATGTGCTGATGCTGAAAGCAGCATTACGTTTAACAAAGTTTGTCAAGGTATCTTTGTTAAAAAACAGGGTTGGACCTGCCAGTAGGCTACGACAACCCATCATCCGATTGTGTAGAGACCAATGTTGACTAAGGAAGCACAGGATTCAGATCCGGAGGCTTAACCCTGTGCTACAATTGTAACAATTCAGCAATGTCATTAGCTAAAATAGTAGCGGGATTCGCAAGGTCTCCAGCACCCTTTTATGTTGGGGATGGTCCCTTAGCTGTGTCTTTCACGGTGACCACTCGCCAGTGCCACAAACATCCATATCCATATCCAAAACATGGGCATACCCCGCAATGGAGCCGTTTATTTTGCTCAGACACAAAAAAGTCCAGGTAATTGGCAAAGTAATATTAAAAATGGCGACCATTTGAAATTCAAGATGGCCACCTTGAAGGAAAACAATCTACGACTTTCTGAATGTAATAAATGTGTTCCTTTCTTGGATCACAAAACATGAGATTGCCACCAAATGGAGCCTTTATGTTGTCAGAAATCTAGATAATTGGGCGAAGTATATATTAAAATGCGGCATTTTGAAATTCAGATGCCACCGGAAGGAAACAATTTGTGCATTTTCGGAATGTAATATTTGTGTTACTTGACATAAACATTGGGTTGTACCGCCCAAATTGAGCAGTCTATATTGCCTCGAAAGTCTAGATAGAGCTAAATATGTTGAAAAATGGGCGGCCCATTTGGAAATTCAGATTGTCACGCTGAAGGAAACAATCTGCGACTTTCGGAATGTGATACTTGTGTCATTGACATCAAAACATGGGTATTGCACCCAATTGGAACCTTCTATGTTGTCCAGAGCCAGATATAGGGAAAAATATGTTGAAAAGGCAGCCCATTTTTGAAATCCAAGATGGCCGCCCCCAAACCCGGAAGGGAGTAAAAAATGGTAACAATTTGATCTGCATTCCTGACCATTATCTACATTTTAAGACCAAAATTCCAAATTGTAGCAAAAAAGACAACAATATGACACACGTCCATACTATACAGATGAAACAAAGATCAACAATGTTGTGTTTGCGGTCAAAATGTATTGATCATGGGGCACATAATCACGCTGATAATCTTGATATTCACCGGGAAAGGCTTTTTTTTATCTCAAGTCGGAATTTTGATACGCACGTATAGAAAATTACAGAATCCGATAAAAAAGTACGCCTTGTCTTTAATACAAGGCTTTCAAAGCCAACCACTTGCAGGTTTGTTCGCATATCCATGCCAGTAAAACAAAAATAATTAAAAATCTGAATTTGATGATTTTTTCGATGTTTCGATAGCAACTCGCTGCTAATCCCCTTTAAGCAATCGGTAAAAAATTTTACCTTTTAACTTTATGATGGATTTGTCATGTTATTTCACATTTTAATTTTTGTGTTTTAAATTATGTTACTTGTACTAATTGAAACCTAGTCTGTGCGTCGTGAAAAAGAACTAGCCAAGTTTTGTAGTTTTAACATGTGTACAAAATAAAACCCATTATCACTTTTAGGGGGAACATATGACATTAACCCACTATTAAAGGGGAGGAGTTACCTCCCAGGTTAACTTTCCTCGGTACCCAAAAACGTTAAAAACTTTTCCGTAAGTCTTCCATGTAATGATTTCACATCCTCGGCTAGCGCTATTTTATCAAAACAAAGTGAAGGTAGCACCTTCACCGGGGTGAGCGTCGAAGTCGATTGGTGGGAGTGGTTGTATATTAACGAGTCCCATTATGAAAATCAGCATTTGATGGTCAGTTACTGGCCCATTATTATGCAATAAGGAGCCGCTAATGCATTTCTTTCAGTATTTCATCATCAGCCCACAAAAATACACATAAGTGAGGCATAGTACCTTACAACTGTAGACAAACCAAAAAACAACCTAAAATAAAATCAGTGTTTTGAGTTTATATAATAGAAATAAGGTTTTGTAGTATCATCTATAGGCTCATATGTTCCTCGGGCGAAAAAAGTTAGCCATTATTTAGTTTTTCCGACTCCGGGCACATTATTCGCCAATAAATGATACTGCTTACCCTTAGTTATTCGTTATTTGTTTAATATGAGCACTGTATGGCTCTAAATTATTTGTGATTAAAAAAAAACCAACAAAAAACTTTGAGGGTCTTTCCATATCATTTGGACCCAAACCAGCATGAATCATTTTTCCTACCTTTTTTGATGCAAAAGTTATTTTCACTTTATACTCTGATGTATATCTGTGGAAATGACCATTTTGCCAACTTGTGAACTTTACCGCATTGTGACGCCATCTAGGTTTGTTGGAAGCAATAGAAAACGGGGGACCAAAGCTATCAAACTGTTACCAACATCGACATCATCTATGCTTATAATAAGTGAGTTCTGAGGTGTTGACCACCCAACCCCTTGTAAAATCGTGTACAAAATGAGCTTGGAAACATATTGTGACAGTTGATTTCTTTGATGTTAACTTGTATATTCTGCAAACTATTAATTACTAATACCATCATTACAAAACCCGTCGTTCAGGAACAAATTTGGAAAGTTGTTGTAAAGCGTTTGTGCCTCCTAAATTGTTAGATTATGTTAGATTTTACTATTGAGATATTAACATTTTACTTTTAATTCGTTCAAGTTTGGTATATATTTAAGCGTGTACATTACTTTAAAAGATGGGAACTATATAGTAATTGAAATTTAAGAAAATGATGAAAATATGTTGTTATAATGTTGTATAGACCACTTATCCTCCAAACCTTTTGAGTTATGAAACCTTTTAAATATTACAAAATTTAAATATTTTTGAGCTCAATTTTTGAATAGGTGTCAGCAAATATATTGGTGTTTTTTTTTTTTTTTTTTTTTTAATTTGTATATAAATGTACTACAATGTTGTGTCCTTCTAACGCATTTACACTGAAATTTTATGTTTTTTCTGCGAAAATGACTTAAAAACAATATTGGCGACTAATTAAAGATATTAATTTTAAGGCACCAAATTTGTAAGCGGTAACTTTCTGAATTCGTTGATCATCCTGGCCAGTCTGCGCTATATTTTACAACGAATGGATAAGGTAACAGTGATTGTTTCCCATGTATACAAATTACAATGTTGTAAGGAAAACGCAATGCGATATTACATCGTCATTCGTCGTCGTCGTCGTCTCATCATCATTCATCGTCCTCGTCATCGTCATCCTCGTCATCGTCATCATCATCACATCATCATCGTCGTCGTCGTCAGATCATCCTCATCATCACCATCGATCAGTAGCATCATTATCGTCGCCAAGCTCGACATTTCATTATTCATCGTTATTGCCACCATCACCACCGCCAGCGTTATTCTTATCATAGTGGCATTATTCGGCATCATTTTAAAATAGTACAAACGTAGCTATAGTTAATCTCACCATCCCAAACATTAGAAATCAGTGGGTTTCATGCAGTCGAATTTACGTATTCGACTCTCAGAAACACAAGCGAATTCAAACCATTGGGTTTGACAAATGCAAATTCACATTCGTGGCCAGTTGGACTAAACATGTTTCTTAGGATTTTAATGCTGTCGTCAGTTAGTAACCATTCATGTCTTTAACATAACCACTTAAAATAGGAATTTCCTTTTATTTCATTAATTACACGCATCGATAAGTAACTCAAACGCCGTTTTTCAGAACTAGCATTTATGTCGATTCGACAGTATGCAGAAAGAACCCACGGACGATATAATGTAAACATACAGTGTGAGTCAAAATGATTTTCCACAAATCTGATTTTTTTCTTGTAAAACTGTGCAAGGTAGCTCTTAAAATCGTAAATACTTCAATAAGGACATTTAAAAAGCTTCCAGGAATTTTGAATTTTCCTTTTGGTTCAGGCAACAAAATATCTGCACTCATTTTGTAATAAAGGCCCTTCAGATTTGGCTTGTACAAGATTGATTTGGTAATTGAAGCGCAAATTTCAAGTGGGAGGATACTAATGTGTGCTTGTACACACTCTGATAGATAAAGGTTATAAATGCACCAATGAGTATCAACACAGCCAGTATTAAGTTGGAATTAATACAACAAAAGTTGGCAATTATATTTTGACGTGTACAATTCTTCAAGGTTTGGAATGAACTCAGGTTTAACTATTACTAAGGCAAAACAAAAGATATTGAAAAATACACACCAAAACCTGGTTGAAAATTTAAGTGATAGACATTAGTTGGCTAAAGGTCAAAAGGTACAGACTTTTTTTGAACCAATTTTCTTTCATGATAACTATAAATTAATTTTGTGCTTCACTGTGGGAATCACATGAAACAAACAAGAAAGTTCTTTGCCTATCTCGGTTTTCTGTCCTGGTTTGTTACACTGTACAGGTTTAACTCATCTGCTATGGTTTACTATACTAATGTGTACACGAGGCATTTCGGAGCCCTCTAAAAACGAGGCCTACTGAATATTAATGCATGAATCTCGGGATTTTGCATGGTGAAAGAGTAATTATTTGTTTATATAAAGTATACAACATTCTAAAGAGATTACACATATTTTTAGATTTATCGGGGAACAATCATTTTACTCACACTGTATCTTTTTTAGTCGTGGGTTCTACATATTATATATATATATATATATATATATATATATATATAATATATAAATAATATAAACCAACCACGCGAGTAAAGCCTCATTGGCTGAAGCGGAGTCGAACGGCACCTCTGAATTGCGAGACCAGTGCTAGACAACTGAGCTATTCAGCCTGTGTTGGCGGATGATCCCCTAATTGCTAGCCATCATCTTAGCTCTAATCTGCTACAGTATTATTATGTACTGCCGGATCAATCGCGTTTTCCCATATCTGTATATAGGGTTAATCTAATTCATGGAGTGAATCACTATTGATACGGCAGTACATAAAAATAATGTTAGCTGATTAGAGTAAAGAGATGGCTAGCAATTAGGGGAGCAACCGCCGCCAACACAAGGGCTGAATAGCTCAGTTGCTATAGCACTGTCTCGCAATCCAGAGGCGCCGGTTCGGATCCCGCTTCAGCC
>JAMKCH010061247.1:0-49863 GCA_023653785.1 Ophioderma brevispina
TTACAATGTTTCTAACCTTTTTTGGTGTATAAATTCTGCAAAAATGCTCAAATTTATCTCAATTCAATTCCCAAGGACGAGCCCCACAATTTGTTATGACGTCTTGTAGGCGTCCTAGGTCAGAAATACCTTTCAACCTAATAAATGAAGCTTGTGGCACAAGTGATCTTAACTTTATATAATATACAGATTTAAATGACATTTGTAATTGGTTCAAGATTTGGTATGTCCAAACCTACATAAATCAAAAATACACAATTACAACACATTTATATACTGATACTTAATGTTCAAAAGAGTCTGTGCAGTTTCAACGATACTATGTCCTCTCAGCGAGGACTCCAAACTGACAGCGCACAAGTTCATACAAAACTCAGGTAATAATTCCAAGGGAGATCTTTCTCAGTCCTGAGGTAATCTTGTCCAGCAATTCAAGATCTTACTGGGCTTTCCCTCGACGACAAATGGTCCACAATAATAAATCCAGGTAATATACCACCATCATCTTTGCGCTATGTCCTCATATAGGACACAACAAACTGGAATCTCTTTTGGATTCCAAAACTGAAGCCTCTTTGGCTTAAAAGACGACAACAGACAATTTAGCTATCAAGTCTCCGGCGGCATCCAAATATTAAATCCTGCACTAGAATGTAAGAACTCAAATCGCAAACCATTATTGTAAAGAGTTACACTAGCTATAATTATACTGTATTGCTCCAGAGCTCTAGTTCCGCTCCTGATTTCAACTGCTGGCAGAGAGTCCTTCCAGTGATTAGTATTAACTACTCCCAGATAGATTCCCCTTTCTACAATAATCATCATCATTCTCATGCTAAACATAAACCTTCAACACTAGCTGACCAATCGGATTCATCACGCATTCACAATCACTTCATATATATACTTTTGTGGGGGAATTCCCTAGGTTCTGCAAAAAAAACTGTTTTGAATCTCAAAACAATAAAAAGTTTCTAAGTTTAGCATCCTTGGGGAATTTCCCACTTCCCAATTGTGCAATCTAAAAACAGTGCAGCTTTGAAAACAAACTAGGGGTATTTCCCCTTTTCTCTCTTTTATAGTCAATAAAGTGCTTTTCACGTGAGAAATCTTTCCAAATAAAATTGAGAAAAACTAATACTTTTGAGAGTTAAATCAGAAAAATGGAGGCCATATAACAAATGATTTAGTTGTTTGTTGTGATTTCAATCATAGTTAACTTCTTCCATCCCTTAGGACCCTGTGATCTAACTGATTTGATGGAAATTCGGTTTTGTTTTTTTGACGAGTTTGTAATTGTCAGCATTTCTCATAGAATACCCGATTGGATTTTTTCAGGAAGTAATCATTAAATACAATGGTAGGTTCTTCATATAAATTGAACATAAATATGGGCGAGAATGTTATGTGTAGAGATTACAAACAGTAAGGGCTCTTATATTACTAAACCATGACTAGTCAAAAATTGGGCTCTAAAATGATAATTTGAAATATTTCTTACAGCTCGTTTTTGCAATTTGATAATCATTAGATACATTTGATAATTACTTCCGCATGCAAGAATTCCATACGATTACATAAGGTAGAAAACTCGCATTAATACTAAGTAAAATTTTTCGGGACAAACTATTTTAGCTAACTCAGGAGACCAACATTACTTGAAATATTATTAGATACCGCTTCAATGTGATACTTAAGTGACAAATTCTCATCAATAATGATTCCTAAGAACTTCACCTTATTTACTCTGGAGAGACCTTTGCCATCCAAAATAACACTTGAATTGCTTTTAAATTTAAAGTTTTTTTGTGGTGTTCCCATGATCATATAGTTAGTTTTGTCAACATTAATTGATAGCTTGTTTGCTTTAAACCAGTTTACTATATACTTTTGGAGTTCCTTATTCACCATTTGTATTTTACTATCCAAGTCTTTGTGAGAATACAAGATTGTTGTGTCATCTGCATACAATACAAAATTAAAAATCGACGACGCTTAATGATATCGTTAATATACAAGATAAATAATAACGGACCAAGAATAGAACCCTGTGGAACACCACAAGTAACTTGTTTAATATCAGATTTGCATAAGTTGTATTGAACATACTGAGACCTATTACTCAGGTAGCTTTCAAACCATTTTAATAATGAATGCCTCTGAAACCATACTGTTTAGTTTATTGAGTTAGAATGTCGTTGGTGGCTGATTGTAATCAAAGGCCTTGGATAGTCTTAATAAATTCCCAGAGTAGTTTCGTTTTATTTTCACCCCATAATAAACCATATCAAGTAAATTAAATGACAAGCCCTTTCTGTCGTTGAATGATTGGGTCTAAATCCAAACTGTTGCTTCTATGTTATCAATAAATGACCCACATTATTAAAAACCAACGCTCTAAAATTTTAGAAACAATGCCAGAATAGACACAGGGCGATAATTAGAATATATTGAACATTTCCTTTTTTTATAGATTTGGAACGACCTTATCATCTTGAGATTGGTAGGAACGACACATCCCTTCATAATTTAAACAATTGAAAATAGTAGTTGGTTATTCCATCGTGTCCAGGACTTTTTTAGGATCAAGCTTGCTTATAATTTTGGTTACATTCGTTTTTACAAACAATATGTGTCAGAAAGATACTATTTCGTATCCGCATCTGATAAATATTCTTTATAGTTTTTGGGTCAGGTTGTCTTTTTCCTAATTGTTTTGGCAACATTGGCACCTATATATTTACAAAATAATTATTGAAAGCATTACATATCAAATAAGGCATCATTATCTGTTTCACACCTTCATCATGTTTAAAGAAGAGTTTTGGACATGATTCTTCTGGTGCGACCTAGAATGTTGTTTATGTTTTCCAAGTCTCTTCAATGTTGTTTTTTATGTTTTTGTGAATTTTGTCTTATAATAACGCCGTTTTTGGCCTTGCGTAAAGACTGTGTATTTATTTCTTCTGAATGTTTTGTCATTTATTTAGTCCATCATCTTATTTATAGTCTGATTTCTTATTCCTGTCATAAACGCATATTGTCGTTGGTAGAATTTCATTTTGGAGAGGGATGTGTTGAGATCAAAATAAAAGGCCGTATTCACACTGAATGCTAAACTTTGGTTCAATAGAATAGATGCTTAAAACCCATTTTACAGAACCTTTTTTGTATGGAATATGTAAGGCTTCATACCAGATTTCAATTGAATGTATTGTCGTATTAAGTCCCAAGACAACGCTATCGATTCCTTGTTTGGCGTCAATCAAAGAACGAATTAAGTGTCATGTGACATCGAGGCTGGGTGAAGAGGAGGATTAGGCCACGATAATATTGTAGTCTGTGTTATGAAGTGACCAACAAAACTCTAAAGTACTTAAATGATTGTACCAAGCCTCCAAATTATCATTCGGACAACAGAGACCGTTAAATTTCAGATTTCTATATTCTCTTTAGTGACGTAAAAAGACTTGGGTGCAGTATAATACTTATTCGTATCAGTGTTCTTTATGTTGAATGCTTCAAGTTTGTTCAAGTTTGGTGTTTTGGAATTATTCAGTGCTTTTGCCTTGTAATATTTTCTTCGTGAGAAAGGTGACATTTTTTTAAATTATGGCCTTAATCTTATCCGCTTTCGTGACATCAAATTCTATTGTACTGATTGTGTAAATTATACAAACCTCTCAGAACGAATGGATCTTCGACACGCCCCAAAAACGTTTAATGAACTGACAGGAATAAAAATCCTACTATATTTTGCTTATAAATTTTGTAAAGTTGTTTTTTGGTTTATACTTTTGAGTAATCATTTTGTAATTGGTCGAAATATAGAAAATAAAAAGGTTCTTCACAACGATGTATGTCGTCATATTGGTAATTATCCATTAAATTCTCTTCCAAAACGATTTTCAAGTGGGGTTTTGTGGGGTTTAAATTCGTCACCTTTATTGCCTTCAATAAATAGCTCGACTTTTTTCTGACACACTGATTTCCTTAGCTGAACGCCGTTCTTTGAATGTAATCCGTGGACGAGCGCAAAACCTGACTATTGATTCAACGACTTGTAGCTCAGTCAATTAAAGATAATGAACTAACGTTCAGATGGTACCAAATGGCGGACCAAATCAGGGTCAAGTTTTTTTTTACTCCCCTGTATAGAGCCCTCACCTAAAAGGGTTAAGCCAATTCAACGTCCTTATGGTTCCAGAGTGAGTGATTTTTTATTCAGTATCCTGGGGATCGTGGTGTTAAACGCAAGGACACGGTGGAGTCGATTCCTACGGCACCCATCATGTTTTATTGAATCAGTGAACCTTTGTGGCTTTATGTAAATTGTCGCAGTTAATGTATATTATTAACAAAACACAAAATTGTTAAAACAGGCGTATTTGAGACATTTGTGATACCGCCCCCAATAGACATACAGCGATGGCGTCCTGCAATATATACACTAAACCTCTAATTGTGGTTTTACTCCAGTACAGAATAACCAAGTAATGTTTGTGTATTGAGGTCAAACTGTACAGGTCATGGTGCCCAATATTACTCTTATAAATCTGAGATATTCAGATGAAAGGGTTTTTTTGAATCGCAAGTCGGAATTTATACGCACTTATCTTTAAAAACGGATTTCAAGCCAAACTCTTGCAGGTTATGTAGCACATCGTGCCAGTCACAAAAATACGAATTTGGATTGATGATTTTTTCGATGTTTCGTATCAAGCAATCGCTCTTATATGTATCCCTTCAGAGCTAACATCAATCCGACAATCACTGGATGTCTTTAGGCCTAATCTTCATGTGCTCCTCCATTTTTACTGGCCTGGTATTTTTTCGTACATCGATATATTTTTATTCTTTTTCCAATGTTCTAGATTAATCAGTTGAGAGCAAATTGAAGGAATTTCATATTTTGGTTGAAAATGTGCCAGTGCCGCTTTAAGTTCTTTGAACAAACAATATAAAATTCGTTTCCTCACCTTACTATACAGTAACATAATCTATACCTACTTTTTCTCCTTAGTAAACAATGCAAGAAAAAAAAGGCATTTTTAAAAGCGCTTCCTGGTGGGAGGATCTAAACCCATCGATGAATTTTATCGTATTATGACCCTACTACTTGGATGCGTCCGAATGACAAAGCAGTTCTTCCTTCCGATGAAGAAAACGGCAAGGGCAAATTATACAGCTTTCCAGTATCTTGGGTTTAAACGTGAGTTTGCTTCAAATTTGAATAATCATTTGAATTTGTTTTTGACAGTCAGATTGTAATTATGATATGCATGAGTCGTCTCTTATCGTGTCCCAAACCACAATAATTCTCAATATGATCAGCCATGCATAGTGAGTACACCAATCTGCTTCTTTTCACTAATTCCGGGCGGGATTCCGCAGGTCCTCGTCTAGTCTATGTATTGTTGCTCAACAGTGGGTAAGACAAAGAGATGCTCCATTGTCTGTGGTGCTGTTCCACAACCACAGGTAATGTCCGCCTCCAGGTAGCCTCCACCTTTTGTAGGAAACTTATATCAACCGATTGCCGTTTCTCAGTTTGTTGAGGCTTTCGCCATTCACGCTCCAGGTGGAAGATGTTCACCAGGTCCAATACTAATAGATGTTTCTTGGTTGATACAAGTCTTTCTTTCCCACAAGGTGACTCTTTTAAACTCCTCAGAGACCGCTATATGTATGCGTGTAGATACAATTTTCCGGTTAATTTCCCATCCCATGTATTTTCCAGCATTCCTGGTATTTTCCCAGTATTTTCCGTTCTTCCCGCCGGAAATACTAGTGCTTCCCCTCATGGCCTCCCCTGCTAGTGTCCGATGTCACTAACACTTGTAATAAAGGAAATAGGATATTGGGTGTGTTATGCGTAATTTGCTGTAGCAACCTAATAGCTTGATGATCAGGCTCACCTTGACATAACGCATCACTGTAAATCAGGAGTTGTGCATGTAAGGTTCGTCTGATCCTGCATTGTCTCATTTTGGGTATTCACTTAAACAGATTGTCTGGTATTAGAGTATCAGAGTATATTTCATTAGTTTCCGATCTCATGTAGGGAAGCCTTTGGATTAAACTCTGGTGGTAACCTTAGCACATGCAACAGGGTTACCCCAAGGTGCGTAATAACTGTTGGTTTTCTAGGTCAAGAAAAAAACGTGCGTAGGGCCCGACATGCCTTCAGAAGCAGAAGCAAGCAGCAGAAGACTAGGAAGAAGAAGAAGGGACGGTCAGGAGAGAAGGGAAGAAAAATGAGGAGGAGGGAAACATTCATATTTACTTCTGGTTGCAGTAGCTGTCTTAAAAAAAGCAAAATGGTGGTTGGACTTTCATTCATTTGGTGGTTCTGGGCGCAAAAAAACGTAAAGTGCCGTATTTGTATTTAATAGCGCCTCAATTTGGTTAAATCGGTCCTGCAGTTTGCTTGGATTTTCTGGGTCATATCTTCAAAAAATATTGACTCTACCTTTATGAACTTTTCAGGATATTAAGCTACCCGTCCATCTTACCTTGAACAAGAAATTAGTAGTCACGTGCTTTGTTCAAAAATGGTGCGTTTTTTGTTGGGGGGACACTCGGTATAGCGTACTTGTGGCAGTAGGATGAGTGGGCAACAGTGCAAGTGGAATAACATGACAAATGTCATGGATAATACAACTACGTGTCGACATTATGTTTTCGTCAGGTTGTAACTACAGCGAAAAGGTACACTAAAAGAATTTGTCAGAAGCAAGATATAAGGTTTATAGTGTTCAAAAAACACGCTAGCGTCCATACAAGAACGAATGTCGCCATCAGGTACCCTACAACTGCTAGTACATTTAACAAATCAAATGTCACAATGATTCCAGCGGGCTTCAGATTGTTGAGAGAGGCGATAAGTGATTGTTCAGCAATGTGACGCTGATTGACGTTTGAAGTGGACAGCAACTGGTTTTTGTCTGTTGTTGTTACGGATGGACGGATGTGGTCAGAAACGAACTGAAATGGGTGTCAAATTTGGTTTCACCGATGTATAAATGGCCGCACAGTTTACAACAATGAAAAAGCATAATAACGTTCTTGGCTGTGTGTTAAAAGACGCTGATATATTGTTTTTCTTGCCCATTGGGGCCGCGTCCTACGGAGAGTGTTGAGAACATACGGACACGTTTTTGCAACGTGGCCTCTTACAAGGTGTCATTCCGAGGGGTTCTGGTGAAGGATCTTTGGCATGACCTAGGTAATTGGAAATTTCTTTCAACGGCGCCAGGCGGTGAGCGGTGGTTTGGTGAGATATTGTTGGTGGACTGGTGCTTACGGAGAATTTCAAAGTTCGTTGATGATGATGTTTACGGATTTTCAGGTTAGTAGGATAGGAATTAGAGCACGATGGATCCTATCTTCCTGGCTATATTTGACCGAAGATTGCAAAGCATTTTCTCTGTCAAGTGCAGTAACTCGTTGAAGACCAGAAATTAATTGTTCAGGGTAAACCACGGCAATGGAAAAAGGAAGTCATCTCCTCTGCACGTTGATTAACCATCGAGTCGCTCAGATTCTGCGTAAGCGGTGTAGTTGGGAATATGGGATGGATTTCTTGCAGCTGTAAGGATGATTGGATGAATATTTTGAGGTTAGCTATGAGAATCTGTATGCTTAATAAAAATATGCTGGTGGAAATACGATCCACTATCATGGAAACTGCCATCTCAAGGAAATGATGGAAGAGTCAGCGATGGGTCCAGGGAACTGAAATAGACTATTGGAAGTTGCAAACAAATTGAATAATTGCTCCTGGTCGGCACGAGGACCATACATAAGTACCAATGATATCATCAATGTATTTTTGAATAAATCCGGTTTGGGACCATTGTATGCTGAGAACCGTTTTTGCTCCTTGCTCAAAATATCCTCGCGCAAGGCTGGCGTAGCCGCACTCCGATCTCGAGCCCAAGCCACACCCTAATTTGAAGGTAGTGTTGACCGTTGAACATAAAGTGATTAGTGTAAGGACCAGTTCTGTTAGACGTAGCACAGTGGTGTAGAGGGTGTCTGAATATCCCGACGATCCATGAAGTACTAAAGCTAGAATCCTTCCTTGTTAGGGATGGATGTATAATGAACATATTCCATGGTGAAAAGAAACTTACTCGTCCTTGGAAGCTGGAAGTCCTTGAGTGGTGCGAGAGCATGGTGGTGTCCGGTATGAATGTGGGAAGAGATTGCATCATAGGTTGGAAAATGCTGTCAAGATAGTCTGCTATGTGGACGTCGGGCAGCTGTGGCAGATTAATTATTGGTCTCCGGGTTGTTTCCGCTTGTGGATTTTAGGGAGCATATAAAGGGAAGATGGTATGGGTGAGGGGGTTAATGAGAATTGGGCCGAAGTGGGTAGTTCCCCGTCTTCAATGTGATTATTCCTGTGCATTTTGATGAGTTTCTGGTAAGAGTCAGTTGGGTCTTTGTGAAGAAGTTCGTAGGTGATTCCATCTTGGAGTTGACGTCAGGCTCGGAATATACAAGTCCTTGGACCATACGACAACGGCACCCCCTTTGTCAGCTGATTTGATTATCATGTTCTTGTAATCACGTATTATTTCAGAGCATTTCTTATAAGTTCGTGCATTTCGAGCACGACTATATATATATATATATATTATATATATATATATATATCATTATAAGAATTGATGACATCGCGGCCGTTGCATATTACTCAATCGCAAATGAACTTGCTGTGATGGGACGTCGAACCCACAACCTTCCGTTAGATCTCGGATGCGCTAATCCATTGCGCACCACGGCATGTGATGGTTCCGAGCCTTTTGCAACCAATAAGCGTGCGGAGCGTAATGCCGTCCATCTCACAAGGTGATCAAATACAAATTTTGATACGAAAGCAACTCAAATAAATAAATACACAGGACGAATTGGAGTTGTTTATAACCGTTTGTGAATTATAAAGGAAGTTGTGGTTTGAGTGGGTTCGAGTCCATCCACAGCAAGTTCATTTAGCGATTAATAATGCAACGTCCGCGCTGTCACCAATTTCTTCTATATATGTATATGTTTTATTGTCAGTAATTCAAAAGGGTTATAACAACTTTCCCAATTTCTCCTGTGTATTTATAATTATTCTGAGTTGCTTTCGTATCAAATTTCGTATGTTTATCACCTTGTGAATGGACGGCATTACGCTCCGAACGCGATGGTGCAAAAGCTCGAGCAAACCCATCACATGCCGTGGTGGCGCAATGATTAGCGCATCCGAGATCTAACGAAGGTTGTGGGTTCGAGTCCCATCCACAAGCAAGTTTCATTTGCGATTAAAATGCAACGTCCGCGCCTGTGTCATCAATTTCTTCTATATATAATTATATATATTATATATATATATATATATATAGTAGAATGCATTTTGCATTTTGGCATAGCTCACTCATTGATTTTGAGCACTCTAGTATTCATACATGTGCGGCGTGAGGGGATGGGTCAGTGGCTTAACAGGTCATTGATTCACTTCAATTGTGGATTGCATTCAGCCTGTGCTGCATGATTGAGAACACAAAGTTCGAAACGATACTGTCTGGGGCAGATTGAGTATTATAATATATAATATCTTATAATGATATAGTATATATATATATCTATATATATATATATATATATATATATCTATATCTATCTATCACTATAAAGTTTCTCTGCTCTCTCTCTCTCTCTCTCTCTCTCTCTCATCGGTTGTGTGTTCGCCGTCCCTCCCAGCACACTTCATTTGCATTACTAATGCTACGTGTCCCGCGCTGTCACCAATTTCCTCACACATATTTGTATTTATTTCTATTTTGCCAGTAATCACTTGTTTGTGTATCAGATGCTGATCACCTCGTGATATTGACGGCATTACGCACCGAACGCTATTGTGTAGAAACTCTAATGGACCAATCACATGCCCTGGTGGCGCATGATAGCGCATCCGGATCTTACGGCGGTTGTGGGTTCGAGTCCCAATCCTCCACAAGCAAGTTTCCCCCCCCCCAATTTTTTTTGACGATTAAAATGCTACGTCCGCTGCACCCAGTTTTCTCATCCACATATTTGTAGTTATTTCTATGTGACAGTATTCACAGAGGTTTAAATAGCGCCAATCTCTCACATATCTATATCTATATTATATATATATCTATTATATATATATATACTATATAGATATATATATATATATATATGACTATGCTGTTGTTTTGTTGTTTGCAAAGGAACTAAAGCTTATTGTTCAACTTCATTTCTATTCAATTTACCCATGTTTTATTTACCGAGGTGATTACACTTGCTGTAACATGGCTCCGCATACCGGGCCCATTGTAATATCTTTAGCTTCATGGTTTGCTGTAAGTCTATACATTTCTATTTAGTCACTGATATGGGAAAAAGAAATTGAATTGACAATTTAATTCATTTTCAAGAAAATGTCCATTTTTATGTTCGGGAACATCTGTTATTTGATTTTTTAATGACTTATATAAATTAACACTTGGTTTTCCTTAGCCCCTAAAGGATACGACATATTTGTTAATAGAGTTGATTTTTTGGTCTAATAAGCCCATAGTCTAATATATAACTTTTTCAAGCAGGTAAAAATACATCAAGTTCCGGGCCAGATAATATTACAGTAATGTTTTGCAGCGAGCTGCAAAATGAATGTCATACTCATTGATTACCGGTCTGTGGACTCTCACCTAAGTGAACTACACTATTTTCAGAATGATATTTTCCATGCCTGTTTCAGCGTCTTGCTGTTGAAGTCCTGTCTCATGTTTGAAATACCCGTTTCATATCATGTACAATGATGGCCCAAGGTCTTTACATATAATGCTTTGGTGGTCACATTCCCAGATGAGAAACGTGACGCAATTATTGTCGCGTAAAGGCGTGGACTCCGACCCACTCTATTCTCTTCAAAATTTGTACGTATTGCTCTAACCTGTGTTTAAATGTAAGTTTGTAACTTGTCACTGATGCATTATTAAAAAAAGCTGCCGTAATATTTCGCATCACCCCAAACCCCGTATTTCCGCCCAATGATTGCAGATCGATGGCCAAACCATGGCAGTCCCTCTTCGTCTATGTTTGTCTCTGCCTACCTTTTTTCAGCTTTTTTCTTGTCTGCTGTATTCATGCAGTATGTGTTTTGTTGGAGTTCCCTTGTCCATGCGCAACAGATTAGGCATAAACAATAACGGCTAGTTGAATGTTGCAAGGAACTATGGTGGCTTTCCTACGTAATTATGTCCATCTACGCAAGAAAGAGAGGAGGCTATCCGCGGTGTCACCCATAGTTTTTCGGAACTAAGATATATGCCATGTGTTGCGTCTCAGTGGCCAGATGAAGGGGGCTATCTGTACATTTATAGATGGTGTGGCGCATTCCCCGGGGCGCATCCCGGGGGGGGCGGGGGGGGTAGCATGATGTTAATATCAATGTGCAAATAATCCTATTATGGCATGTATAGCTATCAATAATGGAAAGTCTAAAAACCTTCCAAGGGCCCTGGGGATGTTTGTTGAAGGCTTGTGAAGGGATTCATGTACTGTACATGTCTTGAATTGTTTTTGATGTTGCAGTCAAATTTCGTGTTTGTTCTGTGCTTGGAAGAATGAATTTTTGTTGATGAAGGATTCTTGTGGTGAGATTAACCTACGATTTTGATGTTTTTCATCATACATCATCATGATAATATTTGCTTAGTGTAGGGCCAGCTTTCACCACCCTTTGGTACGGTATTCACAATCTTTTCGTCTTGTACGATATTTGATATATCACCGATTCAATATTGATGTCATCCACCCATACATGATTGTGGACAGAGGCAAACATCCCAGACTACCGACATTAAAGCTGTCAATCGATCCATTTTATCGATGTCACAGGGATCATTGACAGGTTAATGTCTTACTGGAATGCGTCCTATCTTGTCCACCCAACAGGGCTGCTCTTGAATACGTCTCTGGTCCTATCCGGCCTAAACACACGTATTTTTCGAGAAAAAAATAAAACAAAATCTAATTAGTATTTTGATACCCTAGTGCCTAAACTTATTAATTATAGAGAAGATGAAAAAGGAAGAAAATAATTGCGCCCTGTGTGGGGGTCGAACACCATCGCAGGGAAAAGGTTAGATCACGAGTCCAGGACTTACAACCGACCTACTCCAAGCGGGATTTTTTTTAAGTGTTTGAAAATATTTTCAAAAAAAACGGAAAATTAAAAAAAGCCCCCAAAATTTTTAAACAAAAATGAAAACGTCAAAAATTTCTAAATTTACACTTTTGCTACGAATAATGATTTGATTGTAAAATCTAAACAATTACTCAAACTCGGTCAATATTTGGTATCAATTTGAAGAGAAAGATCACACTTTTCAATTCCTATCCTATTACTTGATGCTCATCTTAAAGTGTAAAATTGTTTGGGTGACGTTACCGAGCATCCGAATGCTTCCGAAGACGAGTTGTACGCTTGCCTTATCTACAATGGGTTGGCATTTGGTTTCGTAATTCATGAGAAAATGTAAAAGGGTTACAGGGGTCTATAGGGGTCACCAAAAACTTGACATCAATGGTATACAGAGCTGACACCCAAAGAATTGAAATTATTTTCACTGGATTGTTTTGCCCCAGAATGACCGTGAACCTTATCAGGCTATAACTAAGTCGGAACATATTACAAACTATACCTTGTGTAATCCATATAATGGGGGACAAATACTTGAGTGTACATTTAGAACCACCAATTTGACCTGATTTCAAATTTACCCCTGTACTAATTACCCCTTATTTACCAAAAGTTCCCACACTTTTCCCAATGGTGGGACCAAAAATTCTGATTCACACCCTTTCAAATACTGTATAAAAACATCTCAAACCTTCTTTCCCCAAAACTTCTAGAATGGATTCTAGTTCATAACCCTACTAAAAGAGACCTCCTAAATTTAGACGTCGCCATTGGTAAAACAATGTAACGCGAAACTTTAACAGATATCAAAATGTGCATTTATCCAAAGCGATAATTTCTCATTTCTAAACCGTGAAACGGAAGAGTTAACTGTACTTGCGGTGGTTTTTTTTATTTTTGGTTTTTTTTGTTTGATAAAGATAATGGTGCAGGACAAGGCGTATATGTGCCCAAGATCACCCAGGCCCGCCTCATGTAAACTAGTCAATGATTGGTAAAGGAATGCCTTGAATGTCTCGTTATTAATTAGCATATTTGCCTTATTAATATAGTTTCAATGGTGATTCTATTTTCACTTTGAAGTACCGAATTTGATAGCATACCAATTGGATCCTCTTCCATACATTGTTCGAAATTTTACTTTGGAAGGACTTTTCTGAAGGTATTGCGCCACCACTTCGGAAGTATACACATCTGGTAGCTATATGTAATTCTATGTACTATTTGTTGTCATAATAATGTGCTTTAAAAATGTACACTAATTTAACAGAAAGTTCTGATCATTTAATTATCGAACATATGTAAATGATTTAATGACCTACGTTCAAGCTCATGGTAAAAACTCAGATATCGGGTTCTAATATCCTTAGATTATCCAAGGCAGCGGCGTGGACAACAAAATTCTTTCCGCTCTATAATCATCTCGAAAATAACGTTTAGCCACTTGAGTCATACGTTACCGCCTGCTTACTTGCCAACGTGTAAGCGGTCTTGTGCTTACAATGTACAAGTGGTGGTATGTTAACGCAGGTATTGGTTGGGAAGTATGTTAATACGGCGTAGTTAAAAGTTAGCGTGATTGTGCATGCCAAATTCAAGATTATCCTTTAACACTTAAGTGACGCTTTACGCGTGGGATTTTTTGTATTGTCTGACCTTTTAAATGCGCTTCTTTTCACCCCAAAACCTTAAAATCGGCCAAGCCGTTAATGGTTAATTAGTGGGGGTCCCATGGACCCCCCCCCTTGAGCTCCCTTGGGCACTACGGAAGTCATCTGAGAATATTTTTTTTAAAATCATGAACGCAAACGTAATTGTTTTGCTGATATATGTTCACACATACTGTAAGTAAGCATTATTAGTAAACGTAACCAGATTTTAACACTTATTTGCTAAAACCATTTCATCGTGGACGTTGCAAACCGTTAGTGTACAGACTCTATGGGAAAAAGACGTGTAGTTGTCAAACCCGTAAATACAGGATCCCTTAAAACTGCAGGTTTTGTGGTTAATGTATGCATTTGGGTCTCTAGAATACAATCAAATACATAAGTTTTAAAAAAAAAAGTTTGATGTAGCGCAAGGCTCCTTGAATTTTCCGTCTTTTTTAGACCAATTTTCGCGTGTTTTGAAAACAATGTTTTGCCCCTAATTTGCAGCCCAATAACAAATTTCGTTTTTTATTGGACTGATTTTGGGTGTGTCGATGACCCTTCACATTTTGTAGAAATTTCGTGGCAAAAATTCCCTCGGAAAAAGTGGTTTCCTTGGGGAGTGTCATAGAACCGAGGCTCTTCACATCACTCTAAGTTCAGAAAAACTTCACCTCTATCATCTGTTAATATTTCCAATGTGTCCCATTCACCTGTTGACTCTGCCGCGTAACTTGGGTTCATAGTCGCTAACACCCTCAGCATGAATGTTAAACATCAAAACTTAATCGTTCTGCCTCTTATGTCTCTACCAAATTCTACGTATTGGAATAACCTGATGAAAATCGACTGAAATTTCGTTCATGCATTTTATACGGCCATCTTGATCAGTGCAATAGTCTACTATTCGTAATTCATTGCCAGCCTTGTCACTCGCTCACACCCACCGTATCACTTCCGTGCATTTGCCGACTTCACTGGCTTCCCGTGAAGTATCTACTTATTATAGAAAGTTCTTTTGATTACAAATTGTCTTCATGGACTCACTTCAGATTACTAGCCGACTTGATGAAGACTAAAGACCATCTCGCAATTCTTGCATCTCGCATCTTCGCTCAATGTCCAATAATTCCAAAATCGTGGATTTTCGACCAAAATCAAGGTTTTTTTTCGGTCCAAAATCCAGATTTTTCATTCGATAATCCAAAATGTTCAAGAAAACTTGGATCTTCATTGATAATCCCAAGTTTTTCGACGTTTCTTGAACTTCTAGGAACTTCTAGCGTGTTATATCTCCTTTTTGTGCAGAGCCAGTAAAACGCATGAAGTGGGGCTTGCCTCGACATGTGTAATTACAACACAGATTTACACTGGGCAACGTGATTTTCACACCATTTTCCCTGCAATCTTCATATCGGGTTATTCTAGCTACAATACTCATATTTTTATTTTCACCAAAGGTGCTTACGTTATCATACCTGTACAATAAGTATATTTAAAATAAACTGTGTTTCCATTCCCCCACCCCCCCCCCCCCCTTAATTTTTTTACCCCCCCCCACCCCCCCCCCCCCCCCCCCCCCCCCCCCCCCCCCCCCCCCCCCCCCCCCCCCCCCCCCCCCCCCCCCCCCCCCCCCCCCCCCCCCCTCATTCAACATTGTATATGAGAGTATATTTCTTGTAGACACCTGTACATGTGCAATTGGGAGCTACGCCTCCGAGGACCGATGTATGTTTTTTCATGTACATATTTCCTTGTCACGTACTAATCAGTGTGTGAAATAGCTAAGTTCAAATCTATCCTTCATATATAGAAAACACAATTTGAAATCAATACCGGATTCGGATTTTTTTGTTACACACGTAGCTATCTTATGGTACTGTTATACAACACATGTTTACTTCATCAAAACGAAAAATCTGTTTTATCTCAATCTTTGGTGGAATGGAATTTAGGTGACTATTTTCACTTCTAGATGCCTATATCTATTATACCACACAGAACGGAGATTCGAAATCCGCATCAGCTTGAAATGGTTAATTTGTCGTTACCTATTGCTCATTCTCCGTTTGTTGATTTACAAAATCAGTGCAATTCTTCTTCGCTAGTAATTGTATATCTTGCCATATCTTCACTTGCCGTTCTTCCGCTGCTGCAGCATTTGCCTGCCTGTAATAATCATTCATGTCATTTTATTTGTTATTGATAAATGGGCTTATATTACTTTTCATTTTCAAATCAAATATATTTGCCTTTCCAACCTACAAAAAAGGACTCCAATGAGAAGAAAAATAGCCGCCTCTTCGGTTTGAAAGCCATTTTGCAGTGTTTGAACATGTAATACCTAATACGAAAGTATATATACATCAATTGAATTGAACACAGTTCTCATTCAGGGACTCACCCCAACACACGTATATCGCCAAGCCATAAAGGCCATAACTATTGCTGAACGCGTTGTGAGAAAGTAGCACGCGTTGCGAGAAGTAGCAACGCGTTGCGAAATTTCGGCAACGCGTTGCGACGTCGGCCAATCAAAATCATGAATTTCTGTGACGTATTTCAAAAAATAGACCCACAACGCGTTGCTAGATACTTGTAACGCGTTGGCAAACTTCACAACGCTTGCAAGCTTCCAGCACAACGCGTTGCTAAGGTCCCCAAGCCATATGGTCATAACGGTTTTCCGCAACGCTTGTGAGAAAGTGCAACGCGTTGCGACATTTTGGCAACGCGTTGCGGCGTCGGCCAATCAAAATCATGAATTTCTGTGACGTATTTCCAAAATAGATCCACACGCGTTGCGGGCAAGACGTCTGACCCTTATTGCCTTCACAACGCGTTCTGAAGTTTACAACGTGTTGTGAAGCTCGCAACACGGTGAAGGGCTCGCTTTAAACACAAAGATCACCAAATAAATATTTTGTTCTTAAATTTAAATCAAATCAAGTTTACAGTATATTGTCTATTGGCCATGGGATCAAAGGAAAAAAATTGTTCAATAGAAAAACGCCTAAAAACTCAAAGGAAATCTACAAACTAAAATAACAATAATTATAATTCCATTTATTGGGTTGGCATTGTCAATGATAAATGAAAAAATGCCATATCAATTTGTTTTCTGATATCAGTGATCAAGGGACATACACTATGCTGCATTTACTCAAGAAATGGTGGCGGTATTGATAAGTAAATCCACTAGGTATTCAGCGGACAGAGCACTTCAGATTCCCCTTTGTTTAGTTGGAGCTGCTGAGCCATTGTTACTGCTCATGCAGCTGAAAAGATGTCAGGCGTTATGGACTCGTTATCCCCGCCCAGTTTAGGTTGGACGTTTTACATAGAAGCCCAAGTACGCAAATGAGGTCTTGCCATTGATTACGTAAATCGTACAGTCTGAATGTTGTATAATTAGCGCGGACGGAATCAATGGTAAACCTCATTTGTATACTTGGGACTCCTATATGAATGTCTACCCAGTTTGGATTGAGCTGGCCTCGTTCGCGATTAAAATAAACTTTGAGGTCTACTTGAATTCAAAATTTTTGCACTTATATTTCATCATTTATTGAAAAAAGAAACTAATGTGAAAAAATTCATGGTGAAATGTTGTCATGGTAACTGTGACCTAACATCTTTGTGCAGAACCAAGATCCGAACTTATGCTGTACCTCATTTCTATTCAATTTACCACCATGTATTTAGAAAACTACAAAAAGGGTCTAGCTACCTTGCTACACACGGTAAAATGATAGAAATGGGTCACGCGGCAAATACTGTAAGTTATGTTTTGTTTTTGCACAAGGATGTTAGGTACAGTCCGCCAAACAACTTTTCTTTCATGATTTTTTGTTCATCTGGTTTCCTTTTCTGATAAATGATGAAATATACTGTCAACGTTAATTGTAACGCACAGTAGAGCCTAATGTTATTTATTCGTGAAAGATGGATAATATCTTGTTCTTTGCGTCATGAAAACATAGCTTAATCTTAATCGGTGATGAGGCACTGAATCGTTTCAACTTGTGGGTTAATAACAATGGCCTCTGTCTTCCAGATAAAAATTGCTTTATCTCTGCATACCGAGTCGGATTTACTGGATATCACAGTGATATTATTTGCTCGAGTCATTGCAGCATGATGAACATCTCCTGGTCACGATTATTTAGGAAAGAAATCGTGATGACATTTATCATATTTCAATCAAATGTGCAACTTTGCACTTGACATACCCATAGTAATTGAAAGTATCATTAACAATTAACTGAAGCAGAATCCAGTTACTTCGCCAATTATGGCGTAATCATGTCCTTATGCAAGCATCTTTCTCTCTTTGATGCCATGGATTATTAGTGTACTCATTAGTTTGATCAGAAGTTTGAGGGTGGTTTGACCTTGGTCAAGTTGACGGTACAATGATTATTACGCCGTGTTATTGATTTTTATTCCAGATTATAAAATATGTCACTCAATTGGTACCCCCCTCTATCTCTGTCGTCTATTCAGATGCAATGCCTTTTTCCAGCTTGGTTGCTATACTTTACAACACTTTTGTTTTCAGGCTATTCCATTTACATAGTGCCGCGGAACCTTAAAGTGATTAATTGGTATGAATCTATCGGCACATATATAATGAAATACCCAAAATAAAACGTACAGATGGTTTTCATGTCCATTGGAGTATGCCTTGCGAAAAAAATCCAGATTTATTCCGACAAATGTACACAACTGTACAGCCAATCATGGACGACCATGTTTAGTCCCGGTGTATATTTACAACACCGCAAATGCAATACCGAAACATAAGCCAGCGAAAATATATCCGTGACTCAGTCAGGTTATGCCACAATCCTCATCCTTGTGAACTTCGTTTAACACACAAAGGATAGGAGCGAAGTTCGTTTAGAAATTTTTATTGCAAAACACTTTTTAAAACCTCAGGGATGTGACGAAATGTCAATGAGGGTTGTTTTACGGATCTCATTTTGTGATTTAACAAAGGTTTTACTATAGTAGATTTTTTATTCCTGTCAGTTCATTAAAAGTTTTTGGGGCGTGTCGACATTTCCATTCGATTCAAAACGGTTGATGTCCCGATACCGGAATAAGATTAAGCCTTAATTATAAAATGTCCCTTTTCTCACGAAGAAGATATTACAATGCAAATGCAACTGAATAAATCCAACACCAAACTTCTACAAACTCTGAAGCATTCAACAAAGAAAAGGATACTAATAAGTAATTATAACTCACCAAATTCTTTTACTCACTACGGAATATTAGAAAATCGTACGTTTACATTTATTCTCTTGTTCCAGAAATGATATTTCACAAGGCTTGGTCCAATCATTTGAGTTTTTTGGTCATCATAACAACTACAATATTTACGATGGCCTAATCTCCCTCGTCACCCAGCCTCGATTTTCATGGCACTTTATCCGTTTCTTGATTGACACTAAACAAAGAACCGAATGTTGTGTCTTAGACTTCAACGACATCTATCCATTGAATCTGGTTTGAACTTTAATATTGGATCAAAAAAGGTTCATGTAAAATTGGGTTTAAAGCATCTATTCCTGTTGAACAAAGTGAGCATTTCAGCCGTTATACGGCTTTTTTAGTTTTTTTCAATCCTCTCCAAATGGGTTTGTACCATCAACATATCCGTTTACTGACAGGAATAAAAAAATCATACTATAGATTAGTCCTAAACATAACCATCCATGACATACATTTTAAAAGGGTCATGGAATATTTAGTGTTTATCCCAAGAGTTCTATATAGATAGAGAGGCAAAACGTTACTAATCGTTAGAAATTCACCGTCTTGCATGTTTTGCCGGCCACACAGAAAACCTAGATTACCACCAATAGAACGCAATGGCTGCCTCCGCTTCTTCCACATACTTGTGGGTGCCGCGTTGCATATACACTAATCGGTAGTGATCAATTAATGTAATGGTTAGAGGTAGCCAGGTGTAATAATATTGTACCTGGATCATTGTGCGCAGATTACTCTTTTTTTCTCATAATGCCATGCGCGCTTAGGTGAAAAGATGTATTCATTGAGCGGTTTATTTATCAGACGACTGATGTGTCATTTCAGTCGTTTTGCCATGGGTAGGACAAAATTTAACCACCCAATAGCAACCACATCCAACAACTGATATTTTGGTGGCTTGTTTGTTATCGAATTGACATTATGTGCTGTTACAAGCACCCAAACTGATAATTATTCCGTTTGCAATTTCAAATGTCGCGCCCAGCAAGGATCGACTGGTTTTTGAATGCGTTTCCCCCCCTTGGGAGCAACTGCGGACATCTTGGTCGACCGAACACAATAGCATTCCAGAGACACCTGTTTAACAGAAGTTGTATCTCGGGTGCAACGTTTTAGAGACATGCCCTCCCATACGCGCAAATACAATGAGCTCACCCCTTGAAAAAAAAAAAAAATTGGCTTGATTCTCTAGTCTGTTTTGTTGCTTCTCCACATTTCAATGGGAACCAATTTGTATACATGACCGGTGTGAACGCAGATATATTCCGGTGGGAGCCATGTCCGGCTCCATAGACGATAACGTGAATAAAGCCGCGAAAAAACTACTGTTGCGTGAAGAGTCAACGAATCGATTGCCCTATTGTTCACCATTGTTCCCGTACTATGCGTACGCCGGACCATGTTATTCTACACCGGCTCTTAACCACCTTCTTGGGCTCTTTTGGATGACAAATATGGCCGTCAGTGCCTCAATTACGCATCCATGTTTCCAATCCAATTGTATAGGATGAAGTGTTCGAAACCCACTATAGCGGTTCAGTAACTACGTACTTTTAATGTACCGAGTAGTAGCGCTTCTTTGTATGAGGTAGAATTTCCTAAGCTGTTTCACAAACTTGTTTTTCTCAAGAACCCAGGCCATTTCTAAAATTTTAGGCCATGTATGACATTTTTTGATAAATTTATATATTTTAAAAGGAAAACGTTTTTAAATACAACTGTGTTTAATTTCAATCTTCAAAGTAAACGCGATAGTCGTTCACTACAGGCCAGAACTTGACAAACCAATCATCTTTCAATTGGTGTGAAAGACTACACATGGCTTGTGGCAAAACGATAGCGTAAATAAAAACAATAACATGGCGGCTTCGTTAAATCGTCCTACCTCGAAAGTTAAGCATGAAATTGTGTTTTCTTCGCAAGGATACTCCATTGACCATGAAACCATCTGGTACGTCATATTGGATATTTCATTATCTTATTATGTGCCGATAGATTCATACCAATAAATCCCTTTAAGCTTGTACTACTACTTATGTATTTCCATTGACTAGTTTCATTGTGAAGTGATTAAAGTGAATTTAAATGTTTAAACTACAAATATGTATACACTTTAGTGGTGCTCCTACATAACAGAAGGAAATTCAACTACTACAACACAACAATGGCCGCCATTCTGGTGTATTGGTGGGAAAAAACCAGAGTACAGGCCACTGGAACCATTGCTATCGGGATCGTATCCGATACCTGCCTATATTTTGCTCAAAAACAACCAGATTTCCAACAGCTTTTTTCAAACCATAGGCAAATATTTGGGAATTTTTTGAAAAATAGCAGCACCTCTGGTTGATTTTTTTTTTAATCCAGTCACTCTTTTTCAGAAAAAGGGAACATATTAAAAGATTTCTCTCCTCAAATTCAAAACTGCATAATACAAGCAATTCTTCAGAGGCCTAGTAGTACTACTGGAGCTGTAATTGTATCTGCACATGCCCATGTCTGCACACAAACCAACAGTTTATACAGTTTTTACTATAGGACGCAGGCTAGTAGTATTTTACACTTTTGATGTATTCACAGGTGTTAATTATTGCATTCTGTTGTGCCGAAACACCCGGGTGGCTAAAATACCCGGTGCCGAAGTTCCCTCCTCTCAGAATTGCCGAAGTACCGGGGCATCCAGCACAGGAACGGAGCGGAAAATAACCGTGCTGTTGCTGTGTAAGAGCACGTGCTTACTCATTTTTCGTGATTTTATGACAATTCTACAATGAAATCACTAAACTCAGGCTTTTGCAGTTGGACCAAGCATGTATGGTAATAGTAACCGACGTAAATACGATCTTGTAACGCCAAAAGCACCACAGAGACCCCTGAAGACCCTTGCTAAACGTCATTTAGCAAGGTAGCCGAATTCCGAAACAATGTATAACGTCGGCAATTGATATAACATAGGCTCCTATTGTAAAGGTCCCCTTATTGATTAGGCCGGTTGAACACGGGTTAGGTTTAGGGTTGGGTTATTTGGCCATAGGACCTAGATTAACACTTTAAGTGCCTACGGTGTTTTCACTCACGTTGGTGCTAAGGGGGGGCCTAAGGAAACCACTTTCCCGATGGAATTTTCAAATGACACTCATACCACCGTTGAGGGGCATAAGACAATGCAAAGGTGCAATATAAATTGAGTTCCGGTTTATCGTCCAGAAATTAGGCATCATTGTTTTCGAATGCGGAAACATCGCTCAAACGTAACATGTTGGTTTTCCGCGACCTTGCTTCCCCAGCATACACATTGCAAATCATTTTGATGTTTATATCTGCTCTAGAGGACGGCAAATCATTGTTTCGAATGGCGAAAAAGCGCTCAAAAAGTAACATGTTGTTTTGCGCGACCCTGCTTCCACAGCATGACACATTGCAAATCATTTTGATGTTATATCTCTCGAGAAGGACCAATTTACAATATCTGTACACAAACATTACCATTGTACATTCTTGTATTTTTTGTGGGTGCAGACTTATTTGCCATAGGTTTTTGTATAGCAATGGCGCGCGCTCGTTCGATGATGAATCGCTTCTTTTCAGCACACTAAAGGGTTAAATTTTTTTTCTGATTAGGTAATTAATTTTGTTTCATGCATTTAACATACTAAACAGAAAAATATTTCTGGCAACAGGGTTGCTAATTTTTATTTTTAAAATCACACTCCCAATGGTGCCTAAGGGGGGTTTTAAGCTAATTATCTCATTAACTGGGCTAGAAATGTGTAGTAATTTTTTTATGGAAAGAAGCGCATCATAATTGTACACAATTACACAAAATTAAGTTCGAAAATATTTTTCACGACTGAGAATCGCCGAAAAACAAATCTTGTGGTAATATGGACCCCCCCTCCCTTAGGCACTTAAGTGTTAAATTAGGGTTATTAATTAGGTTAGGGTTTGGTTATTAGCCCAGATAGCAAGACCTAATACGTTGGGCCAGACGGTGGCGCAACGTACGTCCGGACGTTGGACCAACGTTGCAAAAAGACGTCTGACAAAAGTCATTTTGGCCATGGCCATCGTGGTCCAACGTACAAAGTTTGACGTTGGCATAATGTTGATCCAACGTCGAACTAGGTTGCGCCAACTTTGGCTTATAGTTGGGCCTGTGTCGAGTCAAGATTTATATTGCTTTGTTTTTTAAAATTGTGCCAATTATTATCAAAATCTTGCGTTAGGTTTTATTCTGTTGCATATTAAACAGTTAAAGTAACTTTAAATTCCTCCAGAATGTAATTATAGATATACAGAATGTTTGAGCTTGTTTCATAAACTTTGAGGTTGATGTGCAATGAAACAGTTGACCATAATAGTAAAACGAAATCTATCCGGACAAAAATATATTATTCTATGTGTCAACAGGTGAACAGGTCTTGTGCCATGTTGGCTTCCATTTGAAGCCGCATAATACATTTTCCTGCAAAAATGCAATAAATTCCATCACTAATAAGACAACTTAAATTTAGTACCACAGGAGAAGATTAAAATGGTCAACAATAAAAATTTATAGAAACAATGAGTCGTCGACCACCGGCCCCCAATTTCGGCAACGTTGGGCCAACGTTGTCTGACGTTGTCTTAGTTGCCGACATCCCCAAACAATGAAATCATTTTAGAACTACTTAATGACCAAAATTTCAAACAACTACTTTTTAAGATCAAATTTACCTAAACATGTAACATTATTTTCATTTTCCATGACAACTTCTAAGTTCACACTTCCACATTTCTCGTCGTAATCCTACGTTTGGCCAACGTTGCTTGCCACCCCATCGGTCACCCATTTAAAGTAACTTTCAGGATCAGTTTCGACATCCCCCGACTTGGCTAGACGTTGCCTTGCCTGCCCGACGCGACCGTGCTGGACCATTTGCGACGTTTTGGCCCATTTTCCAAACACACATCTTCCAAGCTCTTTCAATTTCTGCGAGCCCCCTCCCTTTTAAATCTGAACGGGCCCTAAAATGATGAGTTCAAGTAGCCTTAGCCTGGCCTGTCGTACACGAGCTGAGTCAACTGAACACCTATTCGCTGCTATTTCGTGTAATCCTGTGTCCGTACAGCCAATTGACATAAGAACTTAGTTACCTCCAACAACCGCACGCTGATAAGGATCCCTCGTGCCGAACTACTGGGATAACCCATTGTTTCGGCAATTTAACATGCTTTCGGCCGGGTAATGACTAAACCGCATGTTCGCATGAATAATTGCCTAAACAAACGGTCTTTCGCCATATACCCCTGCCGACGGTAAGGTCATCTGCCGAAAGACATTTATAATCCTTTTTCGGCGCAGCAAATGCACACTTACGCGAGATTCATACATTTGAACCAAGATACTAGACTAAAGGGACACTTCGCCGATTTTCACGGTGAACGATGTAACGCTGCTACGTCATCAATATCGCTACTGGTAATAGCGCCGACATCGTCCAGAGGTAACTAAAACAGACGACGGCCACTGACGCTACAGAAACTATACGAATGATAACAAGGGCCTAGATTTTGAATCAAGTCTTGCATTTAAATAGAAAACCGAAAGCTGGAAAGATAAATAAATAGAACAGGTTGTTTGCTTATAACTAACATTTTATAATAATATGTTTGTGAAAAGCCTAGATTTTTTTGGCAGTTTTTCTTTCTACTTTTATTAATCTCACCATAAGAGCCCCCGTTGGGAATGTAAGTGCAGCACATACCTGTCCATTGTACTTGGATCCGGACTTTTTGAGAGGGCCTATCGCCATTCGTTTTTTTCTTTTTTTCTCTCTCTTTTTTTTTGTATAAAGCATAGTTACTTTTAAAATATGCCCTGTAACAGCAAATCCCTGCGATACAAAATAGACATGAGTACTTAGTTATGTTGTTAGACACAATCAATGTATTGGCTGATAACTTTTAAAATTGTAACATGACTTCAATCAATATGGCGGGCCAAAAAAAGCGAACATCTTCATTTCAATAAAATACTTAACACAACACACAAATTATAAAAGCATTTTAAAAGCCTCCAATCGATCAATGTGTCAACGACCATTAGAAATGACCTTGATCTAACCATATAAGCAACAACATTCAATTTGTTTTTTAAATCGTCAAATCGAATAAAACTAATATGGTGCAAAAGTTTGTCAAAAAAATACCTAGAATTCCCATTTTTTCACATATATTGCACTCAATTTATAATATGAACCCATTTTCATTTATCAGGATTACCTGTATCATTTGGTTATGAGCATAGGTACATTTGTATGTTTTATTGACAAATAATTTAACTTGAAATTGGTGGCAAGTATTTTTGAAGAACTTCACGTTTTTGGTCTACCATATTGGATTGAGTCATGTTACAACTGTTAAAGTATCAGAATACATTTCACGTGTGTCTAACAACATAATCTAAGTTTATCATCATGTTTCTTTAATGCAGATATTTGCTGTATAGGCCTATTTTTAAATTATTAATTTGGGCTTCATTTTTGAATTTTGAAGTAACTAATGTTACAAGGGCCATACACTTGTTCATTCGATCCTATAGTATATCTAGTAACTCCATAGTACAATGATAATATAGGGTTGAATAGTATCATTTATGGCGACCACCAACAACCATCTTGGATTCTCAAAACGCCCAGGATGCCCAGTGGCACCCACGCCGATTCTTATTCTACACACCCAATCACGTTCAGCAAAAAAATTGTGTATACACTCAACTTTATGGACCATATCCTCTTTCGCTAACGGGAGATACCCTTAGATTCCCAGGCAATGGTAGTTTGCGCCATACATTTTATTTACCCTCTAATCATGACGTAACAAAAGGGTGCATCCCCAGGGTCCTTAAACGCAGTGATTTCCTTTTGGGGGGGGGGGGAGAGTGGACCTTTTTTGGGGTAAAAGTGGGACCTAACCCCCCTAATAATGTCCTTTTTAGGACTTTTTTGAACATCGCATCACCACGAAGTGGACTTTCTTGTCAAAAGCCTCTAAATTTGAATCTTTTTTTAATTACAAAAAATTGACAAAGGTGGACCTTTTGTGAAATTGGGGGGGGGGTGGGGGGGGGGCTGCCATTCCCATGGGCCACGAAATGAATTGAAGATTAATGAGAAGTTATGACTGAAGTACCAAAGTTCAAACTGACATTTCAGATTTTTGTGAGATCTAAGGCCTATAATATTTGAAATCACACATTTACCATGCTTTAAAAATGAATAGTTATTATTTATTAAACAAAAGCTTTATATAGCGCCTCCACGAAAGAACGGAGCGCTTTACAAAAATATGACAGAGGAGGAAAAACAAAGAACACAATTTGGAACAAGTGAGTTTTCAGCTGACGCTTGAACACAGGCAAGGACTGCACTTCACGGAGATCCAGGGAGATCCGTTTCCAAAGACAGCAGCCAAGCGAATGACAGCCATTTCACCGCACGTTTGCAAGATCTCGAAACAAGAGCCGGGTACGATCTGATGATGATCGCAGTCGTTGCCTATATTCAGCAGATCCCGTGTTCTGCATATGCATCATGCTGATAGATATTTGGAGCCATATCGTTTAGCTTGTAACGTACAAGCATAAGTTGTTATAGAAATTTCTTTGTCCTAACAGGCATTGGCGTAACAGGCGGGTGCAGGGGGGCAGGTTGCCCCCTCACCCCGACGACTTTTGGCCTGGAAAAAATGGCAAAAAATCAGCTAAATCACCCGTTTTTTTTCCAGCCCTCTGACCGGGAAAATTGGCCTTTTGACCCCCCTCAGAGGAAAATTTCCCAAGACTGGGACATTTGCCCCCTCATAGCGGGCAGGCCCGATTCGCCACTGCAGTAACAAGGGAGCCAATTCAGTCCCAAAGCAAAGTCATAGAAGGACTGGTCCCCGTCCGCAGCCCATCACCAACCGCGCGAGCCTTGTTCGCAGGCGTTGAAGACGAGTAAGGTCAGCTCACGCATGCCAAGAAAGAAGAAGAGTTTGCTAGTCAATGCGGGAAGAAACCAGTCCTCTAACACATGCTGACATGCATCCGTGGTTGCATGAAACGCCGTTTACGGCCAGAGTTATGTATGTGAAATTTTACAGATTTTGGGTCTTTCCATGAAAAATGTCCTCAAAGTTGTGACATGACTGTAAGATGTCAAAATACCACTTAGCTAATTCTTGCATTCCAAGTGTTCTGATACACTTTGTAAAACATAAATACCGAAGTTAATACTTTGAACAGAAACTTACAGCAAATGCCATATTTGAAGAAAGTCAATATTTACTCCCATAGAGTTAGTGTGGGGAAATCAACATTTAAAACTGGACACCGGCGTCCTTGTTACATGTTGATTGATGCTGGCTAATAGGTGATTGTTACATACATAAATTATTCAGAAACATTGTTTTTGTAGATTTGTGACAATGTGTTTTGTTTTTGCACCATTATCATTGAGTGACTGTAAGTCTGTGCTTTTTCCATGAAATAATAAATACCGTTTTTACTTGCTGGCAGTTCAAAAACGTGTAACGGTCCGACACCACAAATCTTCACAATGTGCCAAACGTCACAAAAGACAGAGTTAAAGGTTGACCCTTTTTTTTTGTTTTAATGTTTTAAAATATGGTTTAGAAGAGTTCTTTTCTCACAATGGTCTGGAAATGCATACCGTTGGCTTACAGTGAAAATACAGACAAATTAAAGATAAGAAAATGGACAAGGGTATAAGGAACTGCATTAATTATCCACGTTCACATTCTGGACAGCTCCACAAGTTACGACGTATTGATCCATTTTGTGGGTGCTAAATCTGAAAGTATGACAAAATTTTTGTCCTCCTATGCTGTTAGATTTGTACCGTGTATCATATATTTATCATTATAAATTGATATAGAGGTCATTTGGACAAAATAATGGAATGTCACAACAACACGCTTTCAATATGTAACAAAAACATTTAAAGTCGGACACCAAATATTACCCACGTTGATTCTTCTTGCACTATAGAATAATACAGTGAAATAACGAAGACAATTTTTTAAATGTGATCTGTTTTCATATGTTTTTTTAAAACTTATATTTCTGCCCACCTATACATAAAAAGAAGTGAAACAACATTTTCTTGCATTTACAACTTATTTCTGATTTGTTCCACTTCTATGTCACAAAATGTCCCTTAGTTAAAACCCCGGCCACCATCGTATTCGTGAAAATTAAACGACAATGTATAAATAATTTGCACACCAAGTTGGTTGGCATATATGAAAGCCTTTGATTTAGTCAACAAGTTGAACTCATTATCATTATAAAAGCTGTTTTGGGTCTAATTAAGAATAAACAATTTTGTGATCACACATATCAAAATGTGAATGAGGACATTTTTCCAATGGAAAGACCATTTACAAATAGAGTTGACTTGAATCCATATGGAGAGACTTCATCGAGGTGACGCCAGATTTCCTTCTTGATTGATGTTGATCTCTGGATGGATAATTCACCTCACTTTAAAGTAATTTGGAAACGAGGCAGCAGAAATTATCGATAGAAAAAAACTCTTCTTATCCCCCCTGGTTTAAACGAAGCATGTTTATTGATACCATGCATTTGATGACTCAATACAAGAAGAATACCTGGCGAGCACAGCGTTGACAATCACCCTCAGATCTGGGATCAAACCCGGCATAAAGTTATCAATCATCAGCCTAAGCGTGCTGATGTAACAATTGTTAAACGGTTTTCAAATGTAAATCTGTTTAAAGATCCTCCAGTAAAATGATCACAAATGTCAGTAAGAACATGATACATGACCAGATTTTCCCATTTTCCCCTTAATTTTATCACATTTTGTTCTATATTGGATATCCCGTCTCGCAAGAGGTCCATAAGTCCCCTCCATGAATTCCGCACCTTATCCTGTGGTGTATCCGTCAAGGCTGCAGAATTCTCATAGCCTGGACTGGGGGCATAATGGAACTCTTTCCATTCCCCCTCCTCTCCATTGAACAACAAGGTTTTTTCGTCAATTAAAAAAATTACTGATAGGATCTTCCCGATTTTTCCAGTTACCCCAATATACCCCTGCAAACATGCAACTGGTTCACTGCACAAGTCACTTCACAACACCACTATATCATCAATCAATCATTACCTCAACACGATTTTCAATTTTGTTACATCATATTTTATTGAAAATGAAATCTTACTCTTTTATACTTTCGTTGGTCCTACCCATCATCTAAAAGTGTCAATGAGTCCAGAAGTTGACCGTCATTGAGACAAACCACAATGACTGTCAAACAGTGATCTACACTCTAACACTGTGTCCTCACTTTCACTGACAACGTTCATTTGTTTTCCAAGCAAATTATAAGCCAATCAGAGATTTTGAAAATAAATTTTTTTGAAATTGGTCAACTGAAAATAGTCAACTGAACTACAAGATAGTCTCCAAAATGGCTCAATTCCAAAGTTTTGAGACCAATCATTTTTTCGTTTCATGCAGTAAAACATTTTATTTATGGATAACAGTGCACATAGGTTTGTGTAAACAAAAAGTCGGATCCAGATTTTTACAAAGTTTGTGATCCACTTCCGTTACATAAAATAGGGGGGAGTGTATCCCTCTTAATGTCTCAGTATCTTTGATTGAACGCAATGCAATGTCACACGAGAGTTGATTTTAACAGACAGGCGGAAGCATTACGTGGCTAAAAAAAAAAAAAAGATGCAATCGCTAAATCTTCTTGCCGTGATGCCATACGTTAGTTTCGATAATTCAGTCACTCCTGTTGTTTCATATCCCGATTGACCTCCGTGACCCATCTCAGCACATAAAATTTCAAGGATTTTGGGATGGGACACGGAAGGTCAATCGGGATAAATGTTCATTTCAACATTGTTGTTGCTTATTTTAGCGCAGCAGCGCCTGCAATTATCAAAATCCGCTTATTCTGTAAGACTGATATTTGGTGAAAGTTGTCTCAAAGTACAAAGTTCCTTTGAAGAGGTAACATTGTTAATGTAGATCAAATTATATATTAATTGAAAACGAAGTCCACATTCTCCTGCAAATCTCATTTCTCTGGAAACCAAAACACGGTTCCAATAGCCAGATTTTACTGGCACACGTAACCCTAAGCGTAGTAATGGCGTCGAAAGTAGTACTTGTTACTGATGTTCCAAAGGAATTGTACAAGCATGCATTACACCTAGCAAAGATCCTGAGAGTTCGATCAAGGTCTATCTATGCCACCATGCAAACTTAAACAACAGCACAAATGGATCCGCCACAGCCAAGGAAAAGCTTCCTGGAAATACTCTCTTTTTTAATAAGGGAAACTTGATGGCACCACGCAAGATACCATCGATAGACAGTAAAGGAATCGTTGAGAAAGCAGGAACGTGGATGTCCCTGGGTAGGCGGGTAATAGCACTAACCCTTATTTTGTTTTTTGGCTTTATTTTCTCTGTGTGTTTATAACCCTCGTCTACTACCGAAGGGGGGGGTGGTTACCCACCCCCCTTCAGGTTTTTTCCCCGCTTTGCCTAAAACCCCCTTTTTGTGTGCAACTTATTTAATGGACTGTTCAATTGACATGTCCTCTTCCTTTTATCCAAAACAAACATCCACCGGGTATAAAGTAAGATACGGGGTGATCCAAAGTGATGGATGGGGGGGGATGGGGCGGCGGGGGGGAGGGGGGGGGGGGGGGGGGGGGTGGTAACCACCCCCTTCCGGAAGAGAAGTACCAACGAGCCTAACACAACAACAGGAACATCACAGACACTTGAAGTTTTGTACCAATAGATAGCTATGGGTCCTCCTCTTCCATTGATACTAAATGAGTACCAAATGCCTAGCATTACGTCACAATACGTCATAAAAGTTCGCATATCAGCAAAACTGCCATTTCCACTAAGAACGACACACAAACAGTGAAAAATTCATTTTTCGCCAAAAGGTTAGAAAATCAGATTTTCATGCGGTTTTTTGACTCTACATGATAGGGTCATGACGAGTTTTTAAATATATAATGACAGACAAGCATTCTAGAGCTATAATAAGGTTTTTGAGGGGTCCGCTAAATTGCGAAATATCAGTGTTCCTCCTCCCCACCATATTCAGTAATTTTTCGACGTTACTTTCTTCTACATATGACGTCATGACGACGTTCATAATGGGGATGTTATTACTTATTTTGGTACCAATAGAAAGAAGAAACCCTAAGCTAAAATCCATTGTACCAATTTTACAGGCATAGTGTTCAGTACCAAAATCACAGGGGGGTATAACCACCCACCCTCCCCCCTGTGCTCGCGTGTGTGTGTGTGTGTGCGTTTTGTGCGTGCGGGCGTATGGTCCCGTACAAAGCTCGCGTATGTGTGTGTGTGTGTGCGTGCGGGTGTTGTGTCCGTATATGCGTGTTAGCTTGCGTGCGTGCGGGCGTAGTTGTCCGTTCATGGCGTGTATGTTTGCCTTGTTGTTTTAATGTGTCAACCCCATTATTATCAGATGATTGTTCAAACTGAACTGCGTCGATTACCTTGGTAAGGCAAAAAAAAATTGGTTTTGCTTGTCCAATTCCGACCGACCGTCATTTGCCTTTGGCTTGCGAACTGTCAAACCTTTTTTTTTTTCAAAACAGTTTTTTTTTTTTTCAATTGATACCCCCGATATTGACAAACTACCACGTCGAAAAAATGTCAACATGAAGAGAAAAGCTCCCCAATCCGTGTCCGTGCCCTCCAAACTGAGATGTTCCACCTCCCAGCGCCACATTTCTAGGAATGAGAATTGTAATTTTAAACGTGTATCAAATGTACGAAAATAACACAATATCGCATGGCAAATTCGCCGGTAAAATCAAAGTAACCGTTAAAACAAAAACCAGTATGAATGACATTTTCACATTATTCTTTGAAAATATCATTTTGGCAATGCTATTTTTGTATCTATTTGTGAAAATAGCCACCAAATAATTTTACTTGAAGAAACATGTTTGACGGGGCCCAATATTTCTATTCTGGGCGCAAATCACCCGTGTTTTAAGTTGATCTTCCAATATGGCGCCGTCCCAAGACACATGATTCCGTTGCGATCCTGTCAATATGGAGCAAAACCGACTGTCCGAAGATCGGCCAGCTTCAATCGTATCAAATTTACAAGACACTGTCACGAATCACTCACCGTTGAAGCTGCCCGGGTCTCTCACTGAAGGGCATATACTTTGCCGCATCTGAAACTGGCCCCATGGTCAACCACAGATCCAACCGAGACTTGGGCTGTTAAAATACATTTTGCAAGCGGCATTTACGGTTTTGGTTGGGAGATGGGGAGCCAGCGCCAACAGAAAAAAAAAAAAAAAAAAAACCTTTTCCCTCTCCGACCGACCGACCCAATTTTTTAAAATCATGTGCAAGCAAACCCTTTTTTTTTTTTGGCTATATATACAGATATTAAGGGACATAATGGTATGAAAAAAATATTCAGATATAATGAAAAGACCCTTAATAAAATCACTCCACAAAGTTTGAAAAACAATTTGGATGTTTATAATTCTGTAAAACAGAAAAACGACAAGAGAGTTCATTGGCAGTTCCGTTGTGCAATTCCTGTCACGGAAAATCAAGTGTTGACATCCCTGACCAGAATTTCCAGTGTTCCTAGCATGTTTTGTGACACAATTCAAAGCATTCAGAACGGTGTAGAAAAGTTTTTATCGTCCGCCGGACTCATAGTCCCCTACCTACCTAGCCCGGACTATGGCTCCCGACCGACTATTTTACTTTCACATTTCCACACCGGATTCAGGCTTGTATGATTTATATCAATTACTTAATATCGATATATGATAGCATTTAGGTATCGCTATAAATAACTAATCTTCCATTAACTTCGTCACCCTACTCAAGTGCGAAGCAAAATTAGCAAACCAATCGACAGACAAAATCGAAATGTCATCAGGAAGGCGTATAACCACGGTGAATATTAAAAAAAAAGCAGCGATGACCACAATTAGTCATACCCTTCAATAATATAAGCCCCAAGAGTTGTTATTCGGCAAATTGGCATACATTTGCTGTAATAAGAGCCAAGTAAAATGGTTTCCTCGCCTCAGCATCGGTTCCGAAACAAATCACATGGCACATGCTGTACACTACCAGCTAGAATTCCTCCCGTGATATAAAGCCCTGTGATTTGTTTGGCCGATTGCCGGGGCTCTAAAGGTCTATTAATGTGGCACTACTAGATGAAATAATGTGAAGGCAGGAACCCCAACATAAGCAAAAGATTACCCAACCAATTTCGCAGAAGCTCTTAACGACAATTGGAATATGTGTTTATCCAGAAACCAACAGCGTAATGGATTTAAACAATTAAAACTCATAATCATAATCATTTGGGTCACTTTTTCAAACCCTGTCGAAAAAACTCACAGGGTTTGGCCCTGATCATGATTTGCATATTATCCATTTTGGATTTTTTGGACCAATTTCCCTACATTTTGTGGACTTTTGAAACCAAAGATGATTTTGTCTTCAATTTTTAAATCTTAAATTAAAACAATTCCCTTTCCATTAATCTTTCATATAAAACATGTTCAAGGGCTTGTCTTCCACCTAATTTCTTTTCCTTCTGATGACTATTTTTTGTAAGCCATCTAAAAATAATAGCATCATCACTTCACCACGCCGCTATCTTGGATTTTCAACCAATTTTTGGCATATTGTTTGCTATTTGATTGCATTTTGAAACCATGGACGAATTTTTTCTTAAAATTTTTTCAAGCCCACAAGTAATTCTGTGACATAATCTTTCATATAATACAATTTGTAAAAAAATGCTTGTCTTCGACTTATATTAGTAATATAACTATAGTTATAATTTTTGAATAAATGATCGAGCCGTCTATGTAAAGGAAACCCTGTGAAAACGCGCAGGGGAATCAGTACACTCGGCGGCAACTTATGGTATGTAAATTTCATTATATTTTGATGTTGCTTTTTTCCATTTCTTCTTTAAGAAACTTAGGGACCGCAGTAGAATAATAATCATCTTTCTTTCTGTTTATTCTTAAGACAAAAGATAATTACAAAACACTAGGCACATTTGGATAAAAATGCTGCCCAAAATTTTGAAAGGTTTGATATTTGCATAATTCCAAAGCTTTATACATTAGCTCTGACTGATATGAAAACGTTCAATCAAAAGTCCTTATGGGTAAAAACAGAATGGAAATGATATATAATTTTATAATAAAATCATCCGGAGTGATTTTATTCAGTATCTTAGTTTTTAACGCAAGAATACACATGGTGGAGTCGATTCCCACGGCACCCACCATGTTTGACTGGCCAGTGACTTTGGGCTTTAATAATAAATGAGTATGGACCTGTGATATTCATGGAAATAAGATCACTTGTTGATTGAAAGTCACGGCAATCCCACAAATTAAGCTTATCATCCGAAAATCATGGATGTCTTTAGCCTCATATTATGCCTCCTACATGTTTTATGGCATGGTTTTTTGTACATAGAATATATTTGTATTCTTCCAAGGTTCTAGACTATCATTTGAGAGCACATTGAAGGAATTTCATATTTTTGTTGAAAATGTGCCAGTGCTGCTTAAGTTTCATTTGAACAACCAATATAGAATCCGTTTTCCTCAACCTAACTATACAGTAACATAAGCTATACCTACTTTTTGCTGTTAGTAAACAATGCAGGCATTTTAGGAACTTCCTGGTGGGAGGGTTACCCATCGATGAATTTAATCTTATTATGCGACACTAACTACTTTGGTGCGTTAGAATGACACAGCAGTTTTCCTCTGATGAGAGAGAAACGCAAGGGCATAGGAATTATACAGAGGTTCCAGTACCTGGAGTTTAAACGTGAGTAGTTGTTCAAATTGGAATAATCATTTGAATTTTTAAACAAGTCAGATTGTAATTATAATATCTATGATCTCTTTCTTCTTATCCTGTCTAAACCACAATAATTCTCAAAAGATGATCTAGCCATGCATAGATTGGGTAGTAGAACGTTCTGGCTGTTTCACTGAATTCCGCGGGATTCCGCAAAGGTCCCTCGTCTAGTCTGTGTATTGTTGCTCTAACAGTGGGGCCGACCAGAGATGCTCCTCTAATGTCTGTGGTTCTGTTCCACAACCACAGGGTAAGTCTGCTGCCAGGTGCCCACTTTTGCAAGGAAACCGTAGAATCCAAACGATGCGGTTCTCAGTTGTTTGATGTTACTTGGTTGATAGCAAGTCTGTCTTTCACAGGCGACTCCCTTAAACCACTTAGAGGATAATATATGTATGAGGTGTTAGATAAAATGTTTCGGGTATGTAACCCTGGAAATACTGTGCTCGCGGCCAAAGGCACCCCCCGGTAGTTGCCGTTAGGAATAACAAGTGTAATAAAGGTTTAAAGAGGATAGTTGGGGTGTGTTATGTGTAATTTTGCCGTACCAAACCAAATAGGGTTTTATTGATAAGGGCTTAAACTTGACATCCGGTCTACCTGAAATCAGGAGTTGGGAATGTAAAGTGTAGTAGATCCTGCCCATAATTGTCTCATTTGGGTTATTCAGTTAAAACAGATTTGATAGTAGAGCCCTACCCAGAGTATCATTTAATTAATTCCTGATCTCATGTAGGGAAGCCTTCGGATTAAACTTTGGTGGGAACCTTCGCACATGCAAATGGTTACCCCAAGGTAGTAATAAACTGTATTGGTTTCTTCTAGGTCAAGCATAATAAAGCGCGTAGGGCCCTAAATGATTCAGAAGCAGCAGCAGCCAGCAGGAGCCAGAAGACGAGAAGAAAGAATGAAGGAAAGGAAAAGGGGGAGGAGGGGAAGCGGGAGGAGACGATAAGGAGAGTGAGGAGGAGAAGAAAGGAGAGAAAGGGAGGAAGAAGGAGGGGAAGGAGGAGGAGAAGGAGGAGAAGGAGGAGGAGAGGACAGAGAACTATGAATAAGGCAAGAGGAGAAAGCTGAGCTGGCTATTGGTTAATTTCTGACGTTAAGGACTATGGGGCATGTCCTTCTATGCTGTGGATTTTGTTGTTCCCAATCGGGGGGTTTTAGGGGAAAAACCAAGTGTTAAAATTCATAACTAAAATTATTAAGTCATATAACCGTCTGTTCCCGATATAAAACTGGATATTTTCTTGTAGATGAAATGAATAACAAATGTACAAGTAAATTTCATTTACCCCAATTAGCAGTGACCAATGGATACAATTAACAGTTGTTGGCTGCCATGCATATTGATTGGACGTCATGTTACAATTTTTTAAAAGTATCAGAAATACATTTATTGGGTCTAACAACTTAACCTAAGTACTCCCGTCTATTTTTATCGCAGGGCAGGGTATTTGCGGTGTTATAGGGCATGTTTTAAAAAATTATTGGATTTCGAGTCCATTTTGAATTGAAGTATGCTTAATGTTACAAGTGCCGTACACTTGTTCATTGGATCCTAATAAGTTAGTAACTCCATAAGTTTGATAATATAGAGTCGAATAGATAATTATCATTTATGGCGACGCAATCTTGGATTTCTCAAAATGATCAGGCATGCCGGGTGGCAACCGGCAGAGATGCTTATCTACACTCCATAATTGTCATTTTCGCAAAAAAAATGTGGATACTCATTTGTACGGTCACATGAACGTTCTACCGGACTATAAATAATGAATGGGCCCTAATCTTAGCCTGTCGTAGGAGCTGAGTCAACTGAACACGTATTTCGGTCATCCTGTGTCCGTACAGCCAATTGACATAAAAGAACTTAGAAATTTAACAACAGCACGCTGTAATAAGGATCCATCTGTGCCGAACTACTGGGCTAACCCATTGTTTTGACAAGTAGCCAGCATTTTCGGCATGAATTCTTGCCGAAACACCGGGCATTTCGGCAGATACCCCGGCCCGTACCCCGGCAAGGTCATCCGTCGAAACACCGGTTGTTTCGGCATAGCCCGGTTATTCGGCGCAGCAGGTTTTTATTTTATTTTGTGTATACGTGGACACAGATCACCCATGCCCGCTCAGTAAAATAAAATCGTCAATATATGGTAAAGGGAATGCTTTGAATGCCTTATTTATTCCCATATTTGTCCCATTAAATATAGTTTCAATGGTGATCTTATTTTCACTTTGAAGTACTAAATTTAAAACAAAACTAAATCATATATACATTTATCTCTTGATGTAGCGCTACCAATTTATCCTATTCCATAAATTGCTTCGAAATTTGCTTTAGAAGGATTTTCTGAAGGTATTGCGCACCACGTCGGAAGTTTAACATCTGTAAGCTATATTTACTATTTGTTGTCATTACAAGGTCTAAAAATGAGGGGGTGGGATACCATAATTTAACCGAAAGTTCTGATCATAATTATCAAAAATATGTAAATGTTTATTTGACTTACTCTTTCAAGATCATGATGAAAAAACTCAGAGATTGGTAATAATAACCTTGCATTATCCAAGGCAGCGGCTTTGACATCAAAACTCTTTTCGCTCTAAAATCATCTCAAAAAATAAACCACGTTTAGCAACTTGGGTCATACCTGCTATATGTATAACATGGTGCGCTTGTGCTTATAATTTGGTAGTTGTTGGTATGTTAACACAATGATATGTGTTTGGAGGTAGAAAATAGGTATGATAGTTAAAGCTAGTAGCACATTTTTTTGAAGAGCGCCCCCATTTTTTCAGAAAATTGAGATTTTTACACGGTTGCATTGGTAACTGCTAGTAAACTATACCTGTGAATGGTTAGCTCTACAATGTCTATGTGTCGCAAACGAAGGAATTTTGTAACTAGAATAATTAATATCGGGATCCGTAATAAATTCACGGCTGCTGGAAACTGACCTTCCAATATGAAAAGCCGGGAAATAGCGACATGTACGTATCTACGCGCTCATTTATTAGTTTGTTTTAATTGGTTCAGGCAATCAAGTTTGAGGTCATTTTCCTTGAGGTGGCACTATTTCATTCATCATCATGACGACATAAACTTAGCATTTCCAGCCCTCCATTAATACAATCTAAGATCCCAATTCTAATTAACAAAATCGCTCATTTTACTTCTAAATACGCCATTTTTGAGCATTCTCGTTCGCAGGTGTAGTTTTTCTAACAATTACAACTAGTGTGCAAAAATATCAATTTTGAAAATTGGGGGTGCTCTCAAAACAAATTTGCTAATATTGCTTAATTTAGTGTGAATGTGCATGTCAATTCAAGATTATCTTGTTAACACTAAGTGATTTAAAGGGGGGACCGTGCTATGACCCTCAAATTTTTTCGCGCTGGCTGCTTGACGCGTGGGATTAAAATCGGCCAAGCCGTTATGAGTTACTTAGTGATGGTCCCATGGACCCCCCCCCCAGAAGGCCGGCACTAACGGAATCATCTGAGAATATTTTTAAAAAATCAAAGGACCAAACCTTTTGGGGCGGGGGCTTATTGAATTTTCGGTCTTTTTTGCCCAATTTTCGCGTGTTTTGAAAACAATTTTGCCCCTAATTTGCACCCAAATAACAAATTTCAATTTTATTGCTGATTTGGGGTTGGCTTATGACCCTTCATGTAGTATAAAGTTCGTGCAAAAATTCTCCCATCTGGCAAGTGGTTTTTCGCTGGTTAGGGGTCCCCATGGACTTGTCACTCAATGTTAATATCAGTCTTCGTGAAACGCATCTACCTACAACTCTGCCATATAGCCGAAACTGTGCTTTCCCCTGTGTACTAGCCTTACTCCGTGTGGTATAATCATCTTTTTCTACTTACGGCTGATGATGGAAATGACTGCTCTGATTCTCTCGACTCGACTATTCTGCTCTTTTGACACTATTAATCACATTTTTCGTGTCAACAAATACGAATCACTAGCTCCTCTTTAAATGGTTTTAACATATGTCAAAGATCGTTCCCAATCCATATCAATGACTGTCTTTGAACCCCATACCTCTTGAATGTGTTCCACAAGGAATCGACATTGAACCACTATCATTCATTACTTCACTTCTCTTGAGACACATTGCTGCTTCTATGGTTTTGGAAGAATAATATATGCTTGATGACACCAAGTGTACGTCATCTGGAACCACAATGATCATGCACTCTTATTCCCAACTTGAACAATTTAATGTACATCTGGCTTAGTCGCCCTCAGCTAATGATTAGAATACGGACGAGATAAAACCAGGCTCTTCACATCACATCTAAGTTCAGAAAACTTCACCTCTATCATCTGTTTAATATTGCCAATGTTCCCATTCAGCCCGTTGAATCGTCTGCCCGTACCTGGGGTGCACATCAGATTTCCTAGCTGACTTGATCAAAGAATACTAAAACACCATCTCGCAACTTTGCAACTCGCTCTCGCTCAATTGTCCATCATTCAATCTAGGTTTTTTCGATCGATCAAATTTTTTCAAGAAAAACTTGGATCTTCAATTATAATTCAAGTTTTTGGACGTTTCTTGAAAATCCTTCGATTAAAATCGAATGAAGTCTTGGTTACTCGAACCGACTAAACTTGATTTGGTCCGATAATCCAAGATTTTTCGAATTTAAAGATGGACAATGGCTTCGCAATCTTGTTGTTTTTAATGGATAATCCAAGTTAATTTCGACGCCCAATGTCCATAATTCGAAAATCTTGGATTATCAAAGTAAATTGAAAGTTTTCAGTTTTGAAAATCTTGGTTTCAATTATGAGACATTGGGGCGTTGAAAAATCTTGGATGAATCACCGTTTGATCCAAGTGTGCAGCCATTAAAATTGGACAGGAGCGTTTTCATCATATCCTCCTCCAACACACCCGTCCTCCATCAGTTTTTCTACCATTGCCTTTGGTCGCGTCCGATTTGTCCTGAGCTTCTTCTTCAGACCGTGAACAATTAACCTCATCATATCAGAAAATCTCAGACTCTTGGTCAAAGATCCAATGTTTCCTGTAATATAATCTATTTACTACTATAGCAGTTGATGATGCATGTACATTTCACGTCAGTTTTTCAGGTTTTATGTACGCATGTTTTTTGTAGTTTAAGTCTTACTATAGCGCTTACTTGTTTTCTATTTATATAAACACAGGAATACCGTCTGACAGAGCTATCGTCTTTATATCAACTTTTTATTAGATCCAGTAAAACGCATGAAGCGCTTGCCTCGATGTGTGTATTACAACATCAAGATTTAACACTCGGGCAAAGTGGATTTCACAGCCATTTGACTGTAATCTTCACATCGCGGGTTTTCCTATTCCTATAACCAATAATCTCATATTTGTTTTTTTGCGTAAAGGGACATACACGCTGATTTATGTGATAAATTATGTTCAAACGATTTTTCATTTTCAACATTGATTTATTACAATAAATTAATTAACTAATTTAGAAGACAAAAAAGAAATCGGGAACTCGATGGCCCATCCATTTACCATAATCTCACGGCCATATTGACGTTTTGGCCATCTCGCAGTCATTGCTAAGTCATGTTTTTAGAGTTTGCCGCATGATGGTTGTTAAACAAAGTAATTTATTTGAGGTCTAACATGCTAATAGGAGGGTTGAATGCCTTTGAATCGCGCACATCTGCACTGATTATATTCCAATAAAAAATAACTGCCTGTCATCAGGTTTAACCTCCAGAACGAGTATGGCCTCCTTTACTTTTCTTCGGATGTAAAGATTTTACCACATATCGCCATTTTTTGAAAGTCCCACTGTCCTACATTCCGTTCAGCTGGCAATAGCAAAATAGTGTCATGCCAAGGTACGCATGTCAGGTCTCAATTTATTGATTGTATATAGCATGTGGCTTGTGGGACTCTAATATGAATGGCTCTACTCCAGCATTACATGCTAAATAGTCGTTTTCGTTGACATTTATTCCGCTTTTTAAAACTTTCTTAAAATCGTGTACTTTTGGTGAGACACACTATATCATCCGCTAAATTCTAACATTCCAGCACACACCTGCTTTATTTGTTGGCAACATGGGCCCGCTCGCATCAGTAACCCTGCGAGAACAATCGCAAAGCGTATCGTGTGGCTCTCCTTTACCTACCTGTACAATATTTATTTTAAATAAATTGTGAATTGCTCATTATCATTCTAACATTGTACCTTAGAGTAATACCTCTTTGACATCCTGTTACAGTGCAATTGGTACAGGACCATGGCACGCCATTGGCCAACTGAGCGAAAGTCTTTTGAATAAGTTTCAAGACTTTTCATGGCTGTAGATTTTCATTTTAGTGTTTGAGCCAGCTGGTGCAGTTAGTGCCATCCCAACCCCCCCCACCCAAAGAAAAAAAATGAAATTGTGGCATACTAATGAAGGAAAACAACATTCTACACTCTTTGCACAATGGGGCATGTCCAGATTGACCTGCCCAGATGGTTCAAAGTCTGTATACAGGTTATCTGGTAACCCTCTTTTCGGCACATTTGTCACCATCTGTAATCTTTTGTTATCGTCTACTATTAACTCAGAATACATAAAATATGGGAGTTTTTCCGTACCCCGGACCCATCTGAGACACTTTTTTCTGACACACTATGAATTCGGAAACCTTAAGGAATAACTTGTGCTTTATTCCGTGAGTGTGTCATGGGTTCATGTCTGGATCTGGATAAATTTACTCTGATAAAACAGATTCCTGCATCACATCAGAGTATTACGTGAAAAACCTAAAGCTGGAGTAGGTCGTGAATATTATGTAGAGGCGCTCCTTAAAGCGGTCCCTTGAAATTGTCAGTAATTGTCTATACCAATTGTCGTGGGGAAGCTGTTCCATAAGGTAACGGTCCACGTAAAAGACGCAATTGCCACAGTAGTTGACGGCATTTGCATGTCGATCGTGGTGGAAAGTCTGGTAAGTCCAGTAGGTTTTTGTAAGATGATGGTCCCCAGCTGATGTCCACAAATTATGAGTGATACGATACATCTAGGAAAGTCTGGTGATCAAATGATAATTTTCCAAGAGAAGGCCAGTGCAGTTTGTCATCATTTGATAACACTTGAGTTCCTAGAGAGTCATAAAGCAAATACAATACATACAACTGCATTTGATATGCGCCTTCTCAAAACAGGCAAAGCGCTTTACAAATAGATAGTAATTTACTAGTTAAGTCCTAAAACAGTAAACACACAGGTATTGTAAAGATGAACCCTGAGATAAGTACGTTAACATCAAACGGAAAAATAAAAAGAAAACGCTGCACATTTAAGTATCATTGAGTCAATAACCAAAAACTAAGCACACGATCAACTCTTCGGAATAGATGAAATTTTTAGAGTTTCTTAAAAGTACAATGGACTTGGAGTGGCGAAAAGAGATTGACAAAGAGTTCCATAGGCAGGGGCCGCATTGCGGAAAGCCCTGTCACCCACTGACCTTCTTGTGCGGGAAACAATGAGGAGCGTCTTGTCATCTGCAGAACGTAATCCTGGCCTGCCAGGACTATACAAAGAGAGGTATTCGGACCAGTAAGATGGCACTTGTCCGGAAGCCCTTGTAATTAAGAAGCATAAGCTTAAAGACACCGCGCTACTAATTGGTGCCAATGGAGCTTTAAAGAGTGGTGTGGCTGGTGTCCTTCTTACAGATCTGAACATCAGTCTGGCTGCTCTATTATGCAAAATCTGACGTTTACTCCGATCTCTGGCCGACATTCCATACAAAAGTGACTTGGCATAGCCAATGCGAGATAAAATCAGTGCACGGACGAGATCAAATCCAATGTGATAAAGCGGCGGATCCTGTAAATATTGCGAGTGGAATTAAAGACACTATCAGTATTTGAAAAATATTTGAAATTTGCAGGAATACTTAAAAATTGAAGATTTAAAAAAAATCTGTACAATTCCCATGAGTTTCCTTTTCCAACTGAAGCTGACAGAAAAGGAATAAAACGGCAGTGTTCCAAGATACGATTCCCCATTCAATTACGTGTTTGGGTAAGTGTCTCGAACGGACTTATGACTTAAATTTCCTATTCGTCCTTATTAGGTTTGCTTCTGGGTCTTATCATTTGCAGGGTATGTCGGGGTACCTGTACTTGTTAACTACTGCAAACTGATTTTTTGATGATTTTTTGATCTTCTGATTTAGCAAATCACTGATAGTGTCTTTAACAGACTTAATGATGACCTTACATTTCAGTCATAGACCTTGTCTGATCAAAACGACACCAAGGTTTCTAATTTGCCGAGGAACCTGGGGAACATCCACGTCCCGACCTGATGGTAATATCTTTGAGGCGACTTGTTGTAAAGAACGTCACGGACTTCTGGATCTTGTCAAGAAGATGCTTTTCATCTTTAGTGGATGGGTACCAAGCAGCACTACCATACCGATTTTTTGTTTTAACCAAGGGGAATAAAGAGGTATAAATAGAGCCTTTATTTTTATCATCACCGGGCAGGATTGAAGTTCTACTGATGACACCCAAAGTTCTTCTACAGCTGTTGGTGACCTCTAAGATGTTCATTTTTTTTTCCATCTCAGGAGGTTGGTGCTAAAATTCACTCCTAAGTAAGGGTGAGTTTCTGTTGTTTCAGCGGGTTACCACAAGCACATAAGGTGTAATACGTGGGTTTTTCTTGGTCGTGAAATACATGGTGAAATATCTTGCTGTTAGTTAAATCATCTGCCATCCTTTCCCCATTTAGTAAGGGCGTCCTTATCAGCTGTAGATGAACAATCTTCTTGCCAGATAGAATTTCCCCGATAAAAGGCGCCTCCGCAAAAATCTTTGGCTTTGGGTCCTTTAAAACCCCTCTAGTTTTCGTTCCGGTTCTTTAATCCGCAATATTTATGGAACATTGACAATTCAACTCCACTTTTTTTCACACTCGTGGTTTGAATGCATTCTTTAAACTTAAAAAAAAAAAAAAAAAAAATAAAAACATCCTGTAACCAACCCACTTGGAATTTAAATAACGTATTGTGATTCAGAATCCTGTTATTATTTGAAATCAATTGGTGATTAGCATTTTGTTTTCTGCATGGTTGTCCATACTTTTTGCGTGTGTGTATGGAATATTTTTTTTTGTGTCCCTAATAAATGCGCTAACAACTAAATTATTAGCCGTAGTATTACTTTTATCTGCCAGGGTTTTTATCTGATACAACCTGGGCCTGGTACGGACACAAGTCTGGAACAACTCGGCGGTGTTGGCATCAAGTATATGAAACCTTATCGATGCAGTCCCGGATCACTGTGAGAAGTTGTGAAAGATAGTTGGTCTAAAAGCCGGGACCAGTAGCCCCTGATTTGCATAGCGCAGAACCATAGCGAAGGTAGTGGAAAAAACCATTTTGTCTGCCACCCCGATTTCCGGTATCAACGAGTGATGACACGAAGAGGGTAGCCAAGGAAAGATTCGTGGATCCGTCCGGGAATGCGATATGACGTGTAAAATGTAATGATGTCCAAGCAAGTTGGTAACATTCAAGACACACCTTGGCATTTGGTTCCTTTGTTAAACGACATTTTGTTTGTTCTTTAAGAGTCATATTCAAAAGTATATAGTGCTAATTAATTTTTAAGGAGTAAAAAATGCTTGGATAAAATTGCAACATTTTGTCAAGCGAGATATAAAACCAAACAGATAGACGTCAACAGCTTTATAAGGAGTTTGAATTTTGAAAAGCGGACTTTTTCAATGGAAATAGGTTCAAATTAATTGCTTGACATCATAGGACCACAGACACATACTCTGCAGATCATGTGCCCATATACGGCTGCCGCTCATTGAATGTCGCCCGAGTGCAACAACAGGAAGTTGGGTTTTGACCCATACAATATGGCGGAAACACTGCATACACCTGCTGGTGCACATATATCACACAGATTTTTTCTATTGGTTGGACAAGGTGCATTATGCGTTGTTTCCCGCCATATTTTATGATCATAAAACCAACTTCCTGATTGTTCATCGGCGACTCTGACCCGCTATCCCATTGTGAGGTCATTGTGTCAGACATATAGTCACCCCGCATTTAAAGCACCATGGTAATTCATCCATGTGGATTTCAATTACAACCTGTAATCTTTGGTCGCCAACAATCATAATCAGTAAAGAAACTATAAGCAACTTCTTTGCTGTGTTGACAATGCCCGATTCATGTGAGGTTGTACAATTTGACCCCAGTGCAACATTGTGTCTTTGACTTGGACCAAATTATTGAAATTCTTTGGACAGATATCACGACGTTAACAATCATCAGTGTTTAAGAAGTCTTTCAATCTGTACTTATAGGCTGAAATGAATGAGTTTTGTTGGGGCATGTCTTTGTTTGTGTATGTGTCTGCGTGTCTTTGTTTGGTGTGTATGAAACCTTAGGTTTAGGGGAGGATCACATCTGTCCTTTTGGCCTCTCGATCATCTCCTCATAACATTGTCTTTTGGTCTTTTAAGATTTATTTGATGATATTGAAATAAGTTGGATTGATTGATTGACATCTACCCTTCTCAAGAACAAAACGTTACCTACGTACTTTGACCACTTATATTGCGACTACAATTGTATTAGGTATTCCCACAGTGCTCTCTCATTCATGTCATTGAAGAGCATTGTTGTCATTGTATGGAACGTTACAATTGTTTTACGTGAAATGGGCTGCATAATTTTAATGCTTATTATTCAAATTTGTTTCACGTTTCGCGATCGTACTTATCATCTTTCGTGTTATTTAATGTCCTAAAGCGCGTAAAAACGTGAATTGACGATAAAGTATTTACCCACGTCTACACCTCCATTTTACCCGAAATAGGTCAATTGAAGGTCACATGAGGTCAACGTTTTCAGGCGCGGCCGATGGCATTCGCCTTACTTGAGTAATATGATTCTCAATGTTGTAGCACGGTGTGTGTTGCTGTCTTGCTGAGTTTCATATTGAAAAGAATCAGATCTACATTTTAATTTATTTTTGTTGGTGTGATGTTTGTTCAACTGTGTTTTGAATCAACAATGACTGCCAGTTCCCGGGCGATAAACATGACCAACCCCGGCTGAGGTATATATATCACATGAAGGGATGAATTCTGACAATGACACTTGGAACGAACGTGGGTCCGACCTTTAAGGTGGTGCGGTACATAACTAAATAATTCGGACCATGGTGGATATACCACGGGGACAACACATTGCGCCACCGTCGTGTTTATAAGGCGATATATCGACAGAGACCTAAAAATTGTCATCTGAAGCATAAATCTATGAAATGCACTTATTTATACAAAAATTCGTAGTATTACTTAGGAAAACTACACAATACCGGGGCCAAGGTGTGTTTTGTGTTGGCCGCTAAATAACGAAATGAAATGAAATCACATAAATGAGCTAAATATTGATACCAAAAAACTCACATTTGACCTGTAAAAACGAATAGGCGCGTTGAGGAAGAAAGTAATTATTTAAATATTAATAAAAAGTTAAGTGTAACACCCCTTAACGACCGGACGTAAGTTCATTGGCGACGCTATTTTAAAGTCTGATTATCGAATGCGACGGCATGATTATAAATACCGTACACGACAGTACGATAGAGTATCTGAACATCTGAACTCCAAGGGGTGACATTTTTATACAGGCAGGACCGGTTGAATGCTGCTATGCGTGAACTTTAGTCTTTTCCGTAGCTACTTTGGATATTGGAAAGGAGCAACAGACGACAGGCACATAGTGTCAATGCCATCCGGTGACTTTATATTCCCTGTTGACCATAATGCTCGGTTGTTTTTGACTCAACTTTCCTTTCAAAAATACAAAGCCGCTTTTGGTTTTAATCTAATCAAGAAATTACTCTTTCAATTATCATTCTTAAAAGCAAGCCGACAACCGTCATATTTATTCTTGAAGTTGGCTTAGCTCGTGGGGGGCACAGTAGTTGGCTAAAAACACTAATTAGGAGCAGAATTGAGTAGTCCCTACTTAAAAAAAGTTTTCCTACTGGGACTATTATTAAGAGGGCAGGGAGTGTTGGATAATACGAATACTAAGGCTTAAGTGGCGATTATTATTCCACTACTAGTAGTGCTTCCCCAAAGCCAATTCCCCCTAATCATGTATTGGAAATGCTAGCGTTCGCCTGTTCATGGTTTTTCTTGGTATCGGCATGTGTTCATGATCGACTAAGTATGTTTAAGTAGGGAATCCCAAAAGCTGATCTCCTTCGGATTTAAGTTAATTCGGACTAATGTATGGTACGAATCGAAACAGTTGGAATCGGGTTGTGGTAAGCACTACTGGTAGTGGCATAATAATAACGCACCTTGCGCTTAACTTTCGAGTACAAATTATCCGATTTTAACCATTGCTCAAAATGTCAAATCAAAATCTTCCAAACACCCGATGATAAAAACAGCGACTTCGAACTAGTTTTTATTCCCTTTAAAAATCCCTAAATGCCATTTGTTTGCCACTTTTCAAACTCATGGAGTGGACCCTTGTCTTGTGTTTCGTGGGAATTGCTCCAGATCCTACAAAAAAAAAACACAAATAACGCAACCCTCCTTTTTGCGGTGATTGTCAGGTTGGTAGTCATGTTCCTATAAGGACGGAAGGGAATAGAAATTCTGAAATATCCCTGTTCAACAAGTTCTTGGCACCACACATTATCAATCCCACATTTAAAAATCTTCTGTTACTGTGTTACAGGCCCCGCAAGAAGTTGCCATAATTTTATTCACAACTTTGCAGCTAACAGTGAGTTGAAGTTATAAATCAGCTCCAGAAAATTATAAATTTATAATTATAAATTAATCTAAATAACATATTATAATGTTAACCTGGTTTGTGTGCATATCAGGTTTGGGTGTAGAACAATTAGAAGCATTAGAATGTTCTAAGAAAATTGCTCAACTGAATGGATTGTGCTGGAAAGTGTATCACTGAACGATAGTGGCGCAACCACTGCATGTACATCAAGGAGAAGTCCATGTGTATGGTCCTACAGGGTAAACTCTTGGAATGGAGAACATTTCTTTAGTAGATTTCAAAATTGAGAATTTTTTGATGGCCAAATACGAAATTCATTAAGTTATGTGTGCATTGATATAAGAGTGCCGTATTTTTCAAAGCTTTGATAGATGGGGACTGCACTTTGCAGTGTCAAAAGGCAAGTTAATTTTAAATAACAACGTTTTAAGGAAATAATTGCTGGTGTTTTGTCATCGTGATACTTCATTTGAAACATCCACGCTATTTTAGATGTGGATGTTTTAGGCAACGCTACGCTACCATCCGTTGCTTTTTTTAATTCACTGTCTTTTTTAACTCTCTGAGGTCTTGTCTTTTTTTATCTCACTGGCTTTCAACATGCCCCGTCAGAGGACCCATCTGATGCCAGCACTGGAACCGTTTACTCATTATAGCACGGCATCACCGGGTGTCAATTCCGATGGCAGTCAGATCCTTCAACTGAATGTGGAAGGTCTCATTAGGGCAAAGATCAACATCAATGAACCTCATCCAAATGCAAAGTCACTGCGATTTCTTCCGCAGTTACTGCCGTTCATTCTGAACATCAGCGGCTACACCTTAGCTGCACACACCGAGAGCGCTAACCCATGGGATTGTCACCTTTGCTAGTAACTCAGCCATGGAACAAAATTGTCACTCACCTACAGACTTCCAACTCCAACTCCACCCTGGAATGGTGGTCCTCCTTGTGTACCCAAATTGGTGGCGTTTGTTCATGTCACCATGTCTACAAGCCACCTAACCATCAAGCAGACTCTCTATCTACCCCTTATGGGCACTGCACTTAACTGGTGACTTTAACATTCATCGTATTTCCCCCTGGGGTTACATGAACACCAACCCTGACGGAGCCATCCTAGAGGATTTGGCTTCCAACTCCGGCGTACAACTTTTGAACGACCCAAAGCAACCAGAGAGTTTCTACTCCTACCCTGGAAGGTGGAAATACGACTACAAATCCGACTTGCTTTTGCCAAACTGACCCATCTCTGTTTCTCCGTACTTTTCCTCTCGACTGCTTTCCGAAGTCTCAACACAGACCATCACTGAATCGCTCAGGAGAGCTTGCTAAGCCTGTACCACCAAAGCAGTCAAAAAGTTGAAACTTCCGGCAGGCAGACTGGGAACCAGTTAAGAACCTGGGGGGGGGGTGGTGCCAGAAGTGCCCAACCTCAGCCGACACCAACCTCCTCCACCTGGACAATTCGTACACAGCACGAGTAAATTCTTTATTAATAAGCAAAAGACCATCCCACGTGGCTGTTGTCGTATTATATCCCATCCTGGGATGAGTAATGTGATACTTTAATTACATGATTTCCTGAATTCTGACCCGGGGGAGCATCATCATCCAATGCTTCAGATCTGACAAACTGGCTTGGACGGAACCGCTGGGAGCCTGGGAGGAGACGGTCCAAAGAAATCGACTTCACTCACTCCAGCAGGAAGGTCTAGAAGACTATAAACCGCCTCAACGGCAGAGTTTCCAAACCGTCGAAATGTCCAGTGACTGCAACTCAATCGCTGAGCACCACCCTCCTGCAAATTGGTCGTTTCACGAAATTGATAAGATCACACTCGCTCTGTCAAAAAATAGATCACCAACTTCGTCGAGCCCCCAGCGTGGATGGGTCACTTTAAACACCCTTCTCA